>CM042335.1:24915140-25105140 GCA_023566125.1 Zingel zingel | reverse complement strand
CTCAGCCTGTAGAAGCGACTTAAACCACGCAACATTACTTCTCCATGACAGCAGTTTCACAAGGAAGTGAGTAAATCAAAAGAGCTGATAATCATGTAACATGACTTCTTGAAAGCAAAGAACCCATGTAATGGAAAACCTTTTAAAAGAAACAGAAGTAGTGACTGACTAGCTGAGCCATACTGTAGGTCACAAACTGCAATCAGTCACGTTGAGCCTTTTTTATCACATGCTAATCTAGGCTGTGGAAGACCTGAACAAGGTCATGGAAAAGTGTGTCACTTTTTTAAATGCAGCAAGATACAAGATACTGTCTATCTCGCAAGTGTAATATATGCTACTAACTCTGTGCAGGTGTGATGCATATTGCAAACCAAACTGTCAGATGGATAAAAGCTTAGGGCCCAAACATGCTTTTGATATTTAAGCAGTTGAGGTGACAAAAAAGTAATAATTGTCCAGAGGGAGGTGTCAGAAAAAAAGACGGCAAAAAATGATAAGGGCTTTGCCGCAAATAAAAATAGTTCAGTCCTTGTATTCTTGAATAAGTCTTCAAAGATATACACATATCCAATCGTTGGTGAGAGGTTTCAATATAAAACTAATATCAACCATGCAAATTAGTGGCACTAGAAGAAAAGTCAGGCGATCACTAAAGCCAGTAGACCTCATTCTCTGGGAATCATGCATGTCTTGCAATGTCTTTGCAATCATTTCAATAGTGAGAGTTATTTCAATCTAGCGTGGCTCATAAAAAATGTACAGTTCTTACAATGTAGAGGTAGGAAGGGTATGCAGTGCGTGGGTATCTCTGGACCCATGGAGGGCTTCCAGTCTGCATGTGAATGATGGTAGTGCCCAGACTGTAGATGTCTGTCTTGGTGTTATGTCCTCGACACAGAACCACCTCTGGACTCATATACATCTAAATGAAAGAAGGGTAACATAACATGCATTAGAAATTGCATTGTGAAAGTAGTTCCTCTTTTTTTGTTTCTCATTGAAATACATGTATCAGTCTTAAACAACATACAGGATAAACACATTCACAGTAAAAGGGTTTTTCTGTTTCAACAAACAAGATAACCTTTAGACCCACGCTGTGTGTTTGTGTGTGTGGGTGTGGGTCAAGGTAAGAGCAGTGCAAATGCGTGTTGGCCTTTAGAGTGTGAAAAGTAAATACACTACCAGAGTTCATCTCTTTCTCTGCTGGAAATTCCAGCTTGCTCTTCCATGTTAATGTAGGCCTGAGCAGCCCAGTGTATTTGCTAGCTCTGTCTCTCTTATTATTACTGCTGGGTGTCTGCCCTGGGACTTTCCACAAGCCAAGTCGTGAGTGGTCATGGGTGCATGTGCAAATACAGGCACACAAACAGGTCTATGGGAAAGCTAGGCAGATACTTTATGGGAGAAAAGGCACGTGAGAAATCTCTTGGATTAATCCTAAAATGTCCAAACTACTGATTACATCTGTTCTGAGAACCCTAAGCATAAGCACACTACTAACATCAGTGAGGTCAATGAGTGCACTGACTGCTCTGCAACAGCTCTTGCCAATCAGTGACTTCCAATCATTTGGGAAAATTGAAGTGCTGACAAGTCCTAAAACTAATTTCTTTAAATCCCTGGGGAGGTCTAGCCTGAGTCATGAGTCAAGAAGAGTGCTCTCCTCTCTAGTAAAAACACACACTCTAGATCAGAGATAGGAAAACAAGTTATCATTAGACCAAGCAATTACAAAAGACATGTTGGCTTTATGCATGCATTACGGGGTACAGTTGCAGCCTGTAAGACTCAGATCAGATCTCTGGCTTATTTTCTTACCTCTGTTCCTCTGAAGTCACTGGGAATGTATATATCCTCTGTCATCTGCACCGTCAGGCCAAAGTCCACCAACACTGCCTTGTCTGACATCAGGACAATGTTACTGGCTAAAGAAAACAGAGAAAACAATAGTTATGGCACTGTCTGTGGCTGTGTACAGCATTTTCAGTGTTTATCCTTTGCTGTGCAGGTTGGCATTTGAGATAATAATTAGTGACTTCTCAGAATACTGAACTGGCTTGAGTTTGCATTGATTTCAACTGGAAAAAAAGGCCACTAAAACCTCCCAAGAAGAAGACAAGCAAGTCACGTGCTTTAAGCCAATTGATTTAAAAGATAATTTGAGGGCAAGCCTTTCGTGAAGAGTCTCATCATTGCGCTTAAAAACCTCAGGAGGTATAATTACATATTTTGATCGCAGGCAGGAAACACTAAGTACCACAGCAACATCTCAGAGGGCCAAGCAGGCCATTGTCGTAAGTCACTTGCTTCTTTGGACCCTACATTTAACCCTGAGAGAGCATGAGAAGCAGACTGGAAGTTCCTGACACCAAACAGCCTCTGGAGAATGCTTTGATCCCTGCAACGATTCAACCAATGGGAAACTACCTCGCATCAAACCTCAGCTGAGCCCCACCTACTGAAACTGGCACGTGTTATCCAATAGTTACCAGGCAGTGCGACTTCCTTAAAACAAGTTTGTCAAAGCTACAGTGAAGACAACTCGTATAATACTCTGTCAATAGTGTGTAAGATTGTCAGTGTCAGATCTCTGGTCTGTTTGGTTTGTGTCAGTTTGGACTGATGCACCTCTTCCTGCTCGCCACGTAAGACTCTATAATTATTTTACAAGAGCTGTATCAGTCTGTGGCTTGACGATGACGTAAAGAGGGTAAAAAGTGACATTACATAATTCCTGAACCATGTGTCAGTCTTACTACAATGCAGTACATCCATCAACAACTGCCAAGTTGTGTTTTGCTCTTACGTTTGATGTCGTGGTGGATGACGTTGTGTGAGTGCAGGTACTCCAAGCCCCGCAGGACTTGCTGGGTCACCCAGATGATCTCAAACTCCCTCATGGGCCCACAGCTGTCCAGCTTCTCCAGGACCGAGCCGCCCTCTCCGGCCTCCATGAACAGGTGAACACTCTGGTCCCAGAGCACGGCGCCGTAAAGCTCAGCGATGTTCTCATGGCGGAACCGGGCCTGGAACTCCACATCAGCTGCTTTAAAGTGCTCCATAGGGATCTGTGAGGATGATGATAAGATATGCATTATCACAAGGAAATCTCTTGTAACTCAGATACCAAGCACATAAACTGGTGCCAGTAAGCTTTCTCTGTGTATTTAACAGTGCGTACAATACACTGTGTCAACATAGCATTCTGATGACAACATCAGACTAATAGGAAATGACTCTTTCCTTAATTGTTCCCATGAAGGAAAGCGTTAACAAACAACTATTTATCTAATGGGGGGGGGTATCAGATAGATAAGGAAAAGACAGAATGTGTGAAAAGTGTGCCACACGCGCAATATGCAGTATTTCAAATGTATTATATATTTAACTTTGTCACAAACATCCAGAGAAGCCGTGGAAAGCTGTTAAATTTCCATTCTTACTTTAATCTTGGCCCATTTTGTAAGTTTGTTACACAAAACCTGGTTCTGCTTTTAAGAGCACTGTTCCTCTTTTAATTCAAGGGCAAACATACCAAATGTCATGTTGACATTAACATTCATTGTACAAAAACAGGAGTAGATGACCTGTTACCTAATAGTACTTGGCAGGTGAAATATTTGGCACCTGCGGTAAGAGTTTCGAGAAGTCAGCACCAGCTGGATTCCAGCCAGGCACTGCTCAGCAGCACTCACCAGTTTACAAGCCATTCTCTTTCTAGTGGCGGTGTCCTGAGCCAAGTGGACTTTCCCAAATGAGCCCTTGGGCACAAGGCTAGAGCCGTGATCCTTGTAGGTCAATTTCCATGGAAACAGGAGCACGTCCACGTTGATCTGGTAGCGGCCTTTTTTCACAGCCATGGCCTTCTGCAAACAAAGTTTCAGTTAAGAAATGGATCCTATAAAAATATAAAAGACAGTAGGGGTGAGGGGAAAATTTGATACAACATAGTATCACGATATTTTTGGTCAGTTTGTCTGCTTGACAATCCCATTTTGCAGCAATAAAATTGAAGTGAGATTAGCAAACAGAGACATTTATCTTTTTAGATAAAAACAGATGTTGACACAGTTTTCTTTTGGGGACATCATTTGAAACTGGGAAAATATATCGCAGAATATTGCAATATGTTCGCAATATTATCGTATCATGAGGCCTCTGCTGATTCCCACCCCTAAAAGACAGACGGGCATGACTATATTTCATGCACAAGACATTCAGTTTTGTTCTGGAGTCAAAAGACAAAAAAAAATAAAAAATCTGACCTTGTTGAGCAGAACACCCGTCTCCTCAGTCAGGTGCTGCAGGGCTGCTGGCTGCATGTTGGAGAGCTGGTTGACAAAGGACAGGAGGTCTGTCACCGCCCCGTACCGAACACCACCGACCCCATCGGCGTAGTCCTTCTGCTGACTCCCCAAGCCCACCAAGTCCCCTGCCTCCTCGTTCTCGTCCATCTCCTCCTGGGAGAGACCTTCATCTTCGAATGACAAGCCTCCTTCCTCCTCTTCCTCAAGCTGATACAGAGTCTCTGCAGCGTTGATGATGTCTTCTATATTCATGTGAGCCAACAGCAGTTCTACTCCGTTACCATATTTGTAATCCATCTTGCTGCTTGACTTGTGCTGCTCACCCTAAAATGAAACATCAGGAGGTCAGATTATGGACATGTCTCTGTTTAGTTTGAGACTCGCACAAGCTCCTGTCAGTGATCAGTCAGTGAATGACACAGGATACTCAGCATGGCACTGAAACTTTGATTCAGCAGGCTGGAAGCACAGCTGGGAGGGGCTTAAAGACTGTTTTTCAAGCAAATGAAGGGAGTTTCACAGTAAAGCTGGGAAGCCCCCAGGAAAGCTTGGACCTTAATGTACAATTATAAAACGCTCATAATAATAATAAGAACGTGTAAAAAAAGAAAGCAAGCAAGAAAAAGCTGTGAAAAGAAATCCAGCTCATACACATATATTACTGCATGCAAATCATACACAGCTGCAAAATATTTTTTTTTCAGAGACAGCCCAGACCACCAAACACCATGTTAAAATTAAACAAATAAGCCACCGATGCAATACAATACAACTACTTTATCACAATCTAAAAGCAACTTAAGAATACCTGCCTTTGGAAAAAAATGAAATGTATTAATAATTCGGGATGTTGTAGATGTTACAACCAATCTCTAAAGTATTTAGCTGCTATTTTTTTTATTTTTTATTTCAACAGCTTACGTCAGATGAGATAGGGAAATGCACAGGTACTTGCCGTATTCTTCTAGTCAATAGTTTAAAGCGACTGTCGTCTCCCCATTGTGCGTCTCAATCGTCCAACACCCCCTCACCGACTGACTGTCTGGCAGAAGTCGGACTGTGTGTAGAAGGAAGTAAACAGAGGAAGTGGCGTCGATCAGTGCCAGCGTAGGTGGTGTTTGTCAGGTGCCGACTCTGTAGGTTTCGTTTTCCCTTTCTCGTTTTCTCAAATGAAACCCATTTGACCGCTGGAACACAGGACATCGCCTTCCGCACAACTGGCGGCTGTTTTCCTGTGGGAACATGGGTTTAAACGTTTAACAGAGGGCATCATTTAATAGAAAGGTAAGGTTTAGAGTCCCTGCAACATAATAGACCCTCGGTTACAGAAATACATAACATACTTGAAGTGTTAAGTTCATTAGACATAGAAAAAGTAAAATGACACATTTTCAAATTTAAGTTATGTATGTAACTGTAATAGCTACCAAATGACACAGTAGAAGTAGAAGCAATCACCCATTGGCCTACATGTATTTCAGATATATTTTATTTATCGCCACGTAAGATTTGGTACCTCTCTGTTGCCGTAGACAAAACCGCACGCATGCGCATTTCCGTTTCTTTCGGAGCAGCAATGGCGTCCCCCTTCGCGGTGTGCAGGTTGAAGGGAAGGGGCAGCCTGGTGAAGTGTCTACAGAAGGTCGATCCATTTCTTCACAGGAATATTGGAACAGACGTTGTTGCTGCCCAAGGTGAAGCACTAGTTAGTAAATCAAGCTGTTAAACAAACGAAGTTAGCCTACTTGCTAGCCCTGTCTCTTGTATAGTGACCGTCATTCCAAACTTCATTCAGAAATGTGTATATTTTCAGTAGCCTTGGCCATATATCAAAATTGGTAACTTATTTAGTAGAAAACTAAAAACTGAAGAAACCACTAGGGCTCTCGGTAAAAATCGGCACTTTGTTTGTCCACCTAGGAGTCTTGACAATTAGCTAGTTAAGCTAAATCTTCTGTGTGTAAAGTGATTCTAGCTGTCATTTTAGATACGATTTCATTTGAATAACATGCTGCTTTGTGGATGATGTTTATACCGAATTTAATTTGTTTCTAAGAGTTCATAAGACGTGCTCTGTGACGTATGACATTTTTGTATGTATTTTTGTGCCATGCAGAAATAATCTTAGCAGTGCCACATACAGTAAAATTGTCAGTTTTTTAATGAAGTTTGGCGTTGCGTTCTGGGGCCACTGAAGGGCAAACTTGTGTAACAAATAGTGCTTAAGTCTTTAACAGATGATTCTGCAAAGTTTGTCGACAACAACAGTGCGCTAGCAACAAAGGGATGAAATATGACAACAAAAGAGAAACAGAGTTATTAATGTAATTGTTGGATATTCTACTTCTTTGTTGTCAGAAGAAAGGCATGGATGCAAATCTTTGTATGCTGTCCAGGCGGAGGGACAAGAACAAGCAGAGAGATCTGTTCTTATCAGCTGCCACTCCAGAACCAATGAGAAAAAGTTCCTCAAGTATATATCAAGACATGGAGATATCAAGAAATACTTTTTTTATGAAAGTTATGTAAGTGAAAGACCAAGCTCTACTCATCAATAAGCATTGTTTTCCAACATGTTTTAAGACACATACGATAAACTTTGCCGTCATGCTAGGATTCAATTGGATGATGAAGTTGTGTGTGTGTATTGTACTTATTTTCTAGGGCTTGTATGCTGTGGTTGAATTTGCCAACCGGGAAAGTGTTGCCTCGTTGTTTGAAGGGGCTGCCATCCCTAGCGTCAGCCATGAATCCACGGTGCCTTTTAAATCCAGACTGCTGTCACTAAGGAACATCGGCTTAGCGGACTCGACAAACCAGCAGTCAGGCCAACAGTGCCAACCACAGACCCCCATTCCCATCAACGAGCTCATACAGAGACTGTCCAAAGAGGAGAGTGTAAGTGGTTGAGTTATCACACCCAGATTTGCAGTTCAGATTAAAGGATTTATCCAGTGAATGTGTGATTTAGGGCTGAATGATATGGGAATATAATCTTTTGCGATCTCTTTGAACCAATATCTGGATTACAATTTCCTGTTGGATTTCTTTTTCAAAGGTCCTCATCTTCCTCTGTCTTCTTCCTTATCTATAATGTTATTCTTATTATTAGTAGCATTGTTATTGAACAGTAAATATGAATCTTACTGATCTCTAGTCAGTAACAGTAATGTAAGAAATCACACAAACTAAAGTGCACACTGACTACGGCTCTACCACTTGAAAATATTTAGATAACTCAAAGCCTCCTTGTAAACGTGTTGGTCGGTCTTCGAGGCTAACGCACTTCTCTTTACCCTGCAGTTGGGAAGCAAGTACAATGTACAAACTGAAACCTACACTGTACATTTACTACAATTTGAAAACGTTACCGCTAATTGTTTTCTGCTCCGATCACCAACACCTGTCTGCTCTGATCCACCATCTCTCTCTCTCTCTCTCTCTCTCTCTCTCTCTCTCTCTCTCTCTCTCTCTCTCTCTCTCTCTCTCTCTCTCTCTCAACCACACACTCACTATGCACACATTGCGCTACTTTTACAAAAATGTACTATGTAAATGTGAATTGCACTTGAAACCGGCCTGGGCCATTTTCACACAGTAGTACTGCTAGCATCAAACTTGCGCGTGCACGTGAAGCCCACAGGGCGAGCTGTTTCCGAACCCTCTTGTTGGGTTGATTGTGTAACACTTAGTCTATATCGACAACGTTTCATTTACGGGATTGTTCCGGTGCCGCCGGAGGTTCGGCGGGATGTCCCTCCTTTTCGGCCGGATGTCTCTCACCTTCTGCTTTCTTTGTGTTGGCGTTCTAAACCTGATTCTAAACGATTCGGGAAACATCCCTTCGAGCTAGAGCCAACAATCAAATTATATATATTTATTATTATTATTATTATTATTATTATTATTTTTTTTTTTTTTAATTCTCATCACACACTCAAGAGCCATTTTAATTCCAGAGCTCACCTCCCTACATACACATATTCCATCAAAACAAGTTCCTTCCTGAGGCTATTTAGCAGAGGCACCGTGGCTCCGTCTGGAGCTTAGCACCGCCCAAGATGATTGTGATTGGTTTAAAGAAATGCCGATAAACCAGAGCATGTTTGTCTCCCATCCCAGAATGCTGTGTGAACTAGCCAGACCTTCCTCCACAGCGCTGTGGAGGAAGGTCTGGCACTGCAAAACTATGTAACACTAAAAACATTGACGCTTTTGCGATTTGAAAATTGCATTCTTTTACATTGCTGTATCGATTTGAATTTATTTCAGTTTAGTTTAATACATCGTACAGCCCTAGTGTGAATCCATTTCAATAAATTCAATTGAAGTAGAATGTATGCGTCAAGGATTGTGTTAATCATGGCCTCTCCTCCTTTACTCTCAGATAGACCAACAGATAACCTCCCTGAGAGATGTCTACCAGCTCACAGAGGAGAACAGCCGACTGCGTTTCCTCGTCTGCTCTCTGCTCAAGGACATTGCTGCTGCGTACTTCCCAGAATGCACCATCAAGCCATTTGGCTCATCAGTGAACGGCTTTGGAAAGCTGGGCTGTGACCTGGACATGTTCCTGGACCTGGATGGCATCAGTGGGAGAAATACAACGATGGTAATAATGGGAGTTTGGGGGGGTCGTCCTTTAGACTAAATGAGGTGAAAACCAAAGCCACTAGCTCAGTGTTCCTCAAACTTGTTACACCATTTCAAACTGATCATATTTAAGCATTATTATTGGAAATGTTGTAGTATTCCTATAGTATTTTAAAATTAATGAATGAATGTTTTTTTTTAAACACAGTATATCAGGGATATACTGTGTTTCCGCGTACTGTCATCCGCGTACCACTAGAGGAGCATGCGTACCACCAGTGGTACTCGTACCACAGTTTGAGAACCAGTGCACTAGCTGACGCGGTACTTACGTTATTGCTGCCACACACAGCATTTTCAATTTACAAAAGAGAAAGTTGTGCTTGATTAAACAGTTACTGTACATAAAATCTTGCAAAAACACAACACATCTGCCATGAAAAAAAGCATGTACTATAAGTATTCTGGTTCTAGGTACTTAATACTGATCCGTCGCACAATTGAGCTGAAGTTAAAGCAGCTCTTTCCACTTGCAACAGCTTAGACTTTCCAAAAAAACCCTGCGTGAAACAGCTACCAGCTACCTGTGGCCACACTCATTTGCCGCCATCTGAGTTCTGTGAGGGCTGAGTTCTGCAGAGTGGAACTGAAGACAGATGGCAACGGCCAAAAAACCCAAAACCAGCCAAAAAATACTACAGACACACTTAGCTGCTTTGCATTAAAGCTTTTCTTTGACATTCTTTGAAGCTTTTACTTTTTTTACTTACTTAGTACTTTTAAAAATTAAACCAATGGTAAAGGATTTGCGTAAATTCAGAAGCTGATGCCTGGACTCACTTAATTACATTACATGTTTGAAAAGTCGGTGAAATATAAAATAATGTAAAATCAACTTTTTTTGAAGAACTTGCTATGAAAAATCTAACCATTGTCAGAATTGTTGTATTCCTGATTCATAGAGTATTTGCCCTTGTTAAGAGGAGCATTTATTAATTTCATAATCCTTTTGTTAAAAAAGAATTGATGCAATAATGGTAACACTCCTAATAACATTTGTAAGCAGTATAATAAATGTTTTTTTTACACACTGTAATGTAGTTTGTAAGCAGCTATAAGTGTTCCTAATAATAATAATAATAATAATAATAATAATAATAATACAAGTTTATTTGATATAGCACCTTTTACTGACAAAGACACAAAGTGCTTCACATGATAAACATTTGTTAAAATACAGTAAGATCCAAACAGAAAATAAGCAAGCAAAAATAAATAAAATACCAATGGAAATAAAAGAAAAGTCCTGCTGGACCTGGTCAGCAGCCTTGCAGCAGAGTTCTGGACTAGTTGTAGACCGTCCTGGGACAACTTGCTGAGGCAGGTGAAAACCGAGTTGCAGTAATCAAGCCATGATGATATAAAACCATGAATGATCATCTCAAGCTCAGATTGCGAAACAACAGCTCTAAGTTTGGCAATGTTTCTCAGTTGAAAGAAACATGTGCGGGTCAGTGATTTGATATGTTGATCAAAATACATATCGTAATCAAATATAACACCAAGATTTTCTGGGGTTGGACTGTACAGCTGAAGAAAGGGACCCCAAAAGCTGAACAACCTTGGAGGCTGTAGTATCAGGATCAATAATTAGCACTGCGAAATTTGCAGTCTGAATAAAATGGTACGAAATGAATATAGTGCACTAGGTAGGGAATGGAGAGTGATTTAGGAACATTAAACATCTCTAAACTCTCTGTGTGCAGCCAAAATCCGGTCTGTCCCTGGAGTATCAGATGAAGAGGGCCAACTCGGAGCGGGCCGTCACCCAGAGCATCCTGTCCGTCATCGGGGAGTGCGTGGACCAGTTTGGGCCGGGGTGTGTGGGGGTGCAGAAGATTCTCAACGCACGATGCCCCCTGGTCCGTTTCGCCCACCAGCCCTCTGGTTTTCAGTGTGACCTCACAGCAAACAACAGGTATTCAGCCTGTGCACATGTATCATGAGACCAAGCCTATTTGCCATACACAAACAGTATGAACAATGAGTTGTCATGGCTCTGGTGTTGCAGTGGTTCATTAAAGAATGGGTCAGTTTCAGAAGGGTCATAACTCGAAATGTCAGTTAGAGTTGGTCATAGGCCTCTGGCTTCACAGAAACTGCTAGTTTTATGTCGTCCTTGGTGTTGCAAAAGCCCCAAACAGAAACCTGACTCTGACAGGAAGTGCTGTGGTGGCAGAGTTGCATGCCTGGCACAGTGCAATTGAACAGGGGGGGGGGCTTGTTTGTGTTTCACTTCTTCCTTTTCATCATTAAAGGTATGTACACAAACACGTACACACTTGCTAACGTACAGAAAACCACTTTGCAGTTTCTAAGGAAATGGGTTTGAACCACTGGCTGTGGGTGGATGTGAGGGGGACTTTTCTCAAATCATGCTCTGAGATCTTTGAAGCGCAGCACTTTCCTGTGTGTGTGTGTGTGTGTGTGTGTGTGTGTGTGTGTGTGTGTGTGTGTGTGTGTGTGTGTGTGTGTGTGTGTGTGTGTGTGTGTGTGTGTGTGTGTGTGTGTGTGTGTGTGTGTGTGTGTGTGTGTGTGTGTGTGTGTGTGTGTGTGTGTGTGTGTGTGTGTGTGTGTGTGTGTGTGTGTGTGTGTGTGTGTAACAACAGCTGAAGGCTGCTCTCTAGTGGTGGTAGTTTCACTGACCCTTGACATTCAACATAATGGAGTATTTTGTTTTCTGTACTGAGGAGGTATTTGGATCAAAAATATTTTCAAATGATGCTAAATGTGTGTACAAATACAGGCACTTAAGGGCATGAAGAAGATAAAGGTTTGGACTGCCTTCTGATTTATGCTGATGCTTTTAGAAATATCCACTGCACAAAACAATAGTGGGATGCTTACACTATTGCTTAAGAGCATTGAAAATATGATCCTCTTATATTATGATGTACAGTATGTCACAATTAACATTATTCATGAGACATACTAAAACGTGTAATAAGTTAGCCCACTGACAAATCCAATCATTTTATATCACAGAGCCAGGCAAGAAGTGAGAAATTTATAATATACAGAACTACTGTACATACACATGTATTACAAGTAGGTCATCATGTGCAGTTTAGATGAAACAAGATGGATGGATGTTCTCAAGAAGCCCATGTGGGGACACCGTGCCCACATTACAACACAGCCACTGCTAAAGTATATGTTTCCTTTAATGTTCCATCAGTATATTAATGAAGAAGCTTGAATCATTCCAAGATGGTGACTGACAACGACATGACATCAGATGATATTTGTAGAAACTGTACACTGTGTGGGATATTATTTTATACTCTGCAATTTGTTTCCTGTTTGGTATTTCTATTATGATGGTGGCAGCATGTCCTATTTGGCTGTCCCAGAGCAGGACACTGGATTTCTATCCTAGTCATTTTGGCTGAAAGAGCAAGCAAAAAATGCAGTAAATATTTCAATATTCACCCAGTGAAGTGTCCTGCCTGCACTTGTATTGGAAGTCTCCACACTCCAAACGCTGAAAGGAAAAGCCACAATTAAGCCCCGTCAGAGTAAAACGGTGGTTGTAACCCTGTATGTTCTCTCCACAGGGTGGCGATGAAGAGCACAGAGCTGCTCTACCTGTATGGAGAGCTGGACTCGCGGGTCCGTTGTCTAGTGTTCACCGTGCGCTGTTGGGCCCGAGCTCACGGCATCACCAGCAGCATCCCCGGCGCCTGGATCACCAATTTCTCCCTCACCGTCATGCTGCTATTCTTCCTGCAGAGGAGGAGCCCTCCCATTATTCCCACCCTGGACCACCTCAGGGACCTCGCAGGTACCACCTAGCACCACATCTCACATAGTAGACAAACTATTTGGTAAATATTTTGGCAAAATATGGGTCAAACCATTCTGATTTAAGTATTGTGGTGCTGCAGAGATGTGCTGGCCTACAAATCCTATCTACTGACTAAAAAATTCTTTGTTTGGTACAGATCCTCGCAAAAATCACACTAATCATTTTAAATCATTTTTTTTAAAGAGTATTTTTTTTGCATTTAGGCTTTTATTGTGACAGCTTAGACATGGAAGGGGAGAGAGAAAGGGAATGACATGCAGGAAAGTGCCATAGGTCGGAACCAAACCTGCGGCCTCTGTGACAAGAACTGAGCCTCTAGGATGGACTCGTGCTCACCACTAGGCCACCCAGGCACCCTCAATTATTTTTTTTTATTTGAATATTTTTCTATGAAAATGAGAATAATGATCCCAAAAGTATTCCCTCCAATATCGTGAATCATATAGATATCACAGTATCGTGAATCATATAGATATCACAGTATCGTGAATCATATAGATATCACAGTATCGTGAATCATATAGATATCACAGTATCGTGAATCATATAGATATCACAGTATCAGTAAAATAATTGCAATTAGATATTTTTTCTCACATCGTGCAGCCCTACTTAGGAGCATATCTTACTATGCTATATTACCATGTATACATCTGTAATAAATGTGTCCCGTGATCATTAAACCGTCAGTGTGCCAGTCTGCCTGCAAGTCCACTGCAGTCCCTCCATCTCTCCCTCCCTCTGTCACCTTGGCCGCCCTATAATTGCCTTCCAAAAGCAATCTACCCCCCCACCCCTCCACCCTTCTTCCCCACACCTCCTCCTTGGCCCTGTTTAGTGCAGACTCTATCACACAGAGTGCTTACAGGACAATAAAGGGCCCATCACTCTGGGAAGGTCAATGACCCCGCCTCCTCTGGATGGACGGGCGCGAATGTACTGGTGCCCCCCCCCCCCACCACCAGCCTCATCGTGGTGAAGGAGACTGTTAACAAGGGCATTGCTGGAGAAGCAAACCAGCCAAGCAAGGACATGATCCAGGCCCCCTTTTTTCTTTTCTTTGTACATGCACCTGCTCTCTCTCCATCCCCCTTGTGTCTTTCTGTCCCCTCTCCATGAATGCACCGACACCATCCATCAGTGTCTAGTTTATGGCCATCATAGGCATGTAAAGGCAGTAATTTACCTCGTATCCCCCGCTCCCATCCCACAAGGTCCCGCCGACAAGAGCGTGATTGAGGGGAACGATTGCACGTTTGTCAGCGACTTCAGCAAGATCCAGCTCCAGAGCAACACGGAAACACTCGGTGAGCACGGGAGCGTAGAAACAGGGCTGCAGGGCTACAATTCAGTTTGATTGATACCGATGTTTCTGTTAGCCGCTAACTTGACTTTTTCTTGTTTTGTCTCAGAGCAACTTCTGTGCGAATTCTTTGAGTTCTACGCCACCTTTGCATTCAGCAGGATGTCCATAAATATCAGAAAGGTATGTATGAATATACAGTACCCCCCCAGTAATCAAAACTGGCTGGTGCAACACCCCAAAAAACTATTATAATTTCCCTTACATAAATAGACATTTTCACCCTAAGTTGATGCAGAAAAGGCACAAATTGTTGCAAATGAAGTGTTTGATATGCTCACAATTTCAATTTTGCTCAAAAGTGGAGCTCTCAAACCTCCCCCAATGTTGAACCCAAAGTCACGCCCTTGGGACCAACCATCAAATAGACACAGGTAGAGACCCGCTGATGAACATATTGGAACATTTAGCAGCTAAAGAACCAGATATTTCTTTCAGGAGCTGGTAGAGACCAAAAAACGATATATGGGACTCACATTCATCACATGGTTACAAACCTGGCTCCAAATGAATGATAATGTTGCTCTGCTGGATGTGTAAATGGGCAATAAGTCCGCCAAATCAACTTAAAAAGGTGATGATATGTTAATGTTGTGTTCAGTTATTGCAGGTTTAAGTGCAGGTTGAAATATAGTCCCACATTTAAGCCTCCTTTCAGGCATTGTTTTACGTACAATGTTACGTGTCTCTCTCATGGCTGAATAAATGCCAAAGCTACTTTAACGTAACCGTCACAAAGGATCTGTCATACTTTCAACTCAGTACAAGTCTAGATTGAATGCTGTCAGATTAACGTAAAGGCTACAGCAGGACAAGGTTAACTAGTTAAATATGCTAAGGGAGAAGCTACAAGCATGTCATGTTTGCCTTATTAAGAGTAGTGTAATAAAATCTTCACCTAATCATACTCTCTAATGTGCACAAAACCATATATATATATATATATATATATATATATATATATATATATATATATATATATATATATATATATATATATATATATATATATATATATATATTTAGTTAGTTAGTTAGTCTTAAGTTGTTAAGGAGATTCAGTCCATAAAGAAAATGTTTCCTCGCACGGTGCAGTAAGAAATAAGGGGGGAAAAAACATCATACAATCGCAGCAATAATTAGACCAGCTCTTCCCTGCCAAATATCACGCAAACACTGTGGCTCTTTCCGTAAATGTCCTCTAATGTCTGAGTGAGGTGTAAAAGTCACTTATGTCTGAAAGACAAAAATCACTCTAAAGCAGTATTCATGCTTATGCGGGGGCTCTACGCAGAGCAAGTGGCCTGAAGTTTATACTTGTGCGTTGTTGCTGAATTGTTCTAGCGTATCTCCTTAAGAGAATAGCAGAGCCAGCATGTGTTTGCGCGTGGCGAGTGTGTGGTAGAGCGAGTGAGAGAGTGGCGGGCATTAGCTTCTGAGCGAGTACCGACTCTGGAGGCGTAGAGGGAGAAACAAAGTGTCTCCCCTGTTCTCTCTGACCACGGTGGGAAATATGGAGCAGGAAAAGTTAACCCTCTCCTTGATTTCATGTTGTTTATGGAGAAGGAGAACCAGGACATGAGTCGGGGGGGATTGCAGTGGATCCAATCACAGTTGTTGCGGTCTGCGTCGCAGAATGCCAAATGCTGAAGATTTGTTTATGATTTTGAAACAGTGTCAATGTTATTTAGTTTGTCCACCAGAGAGCACTGTCCATTCTTAAAAATAAAATCTAAGCAATTCTGATCAAAAAAGTTAGTTTAATGTATATGTTTTATGTAAAAAAAAAAAAAAGGTGCACATTGGCCATAAATTGTATTTTTGTAACTTTCTAATTCCATCCTGCTACTTGGGTGGCATCTAATTTTACCTGAAAATGAAATTATTGCATCACTGAGAAACCAGAACATAAAAAAAGTATATTCAGACAGAACTTGAGCACTCAACGAAACCCAGTTCAACCTCCTTCCAGTATTTCCTCCCAGCCTCAGAGCTGAGCTCCAGCAGAGAAATCTGTTGGTAATAAAGGCAGTGTTTGGTGGATGGCGTCTTCCCACACACACAGATGACAGCTGCCCTTGTCATATGTGATTGATGCCAGCCCCACAGGGCCTGGCGCCCTTGAGCTAAGTGTAAACAAACACATATTTATTCTATTTAGACCCATATTCAGTCTGTTGCTGCCTGTGTAATACTTTTTGCCAGGCACTGAAAGAGTGTTCACGGTGGGACTTTGGAACTTTTAAAAAATAAAATGGGGAGGAAGATCAAGCCAACAGTGTTGGAAATCTCTTTCCAACGTCTGAAAGATAATATCAGGGGGAAGTATTCAGTGCGGACTTTTCCTCTCTAGCTGTACATGTTAATTAATTAACCTACCTCTAAAATCTGTAACATTTAATGATATCCTATTTATCATCTATTACGTTGTTCCGAGAAATTTGGTTGATAAAGTAGGTGTTCATGCTTTGGTGGCGCATTATGTGAGATGCAGAGACTTTGCTAGTGCTTCAATGGAGTTTAATGAATTGATGTCACTGGGAAAGAGAGACCCTGCAGCTTAATATATGAGACTAATGTCAAGTTTGACACAGCAGAGGAAGCCTGCAGGTAGACTGTGGCCGTGACCCATGCATATAGGCTTTCACCAGTGGAGCAACAGCCATAAATCTGCTTTATTGTGTTCCAATTCTCTAGTTGGCTCCCCTCTTCTGACTGATGGCTTTATGCTGCCATCTTCTGTCTCCCCCCGCCCCCCAGCTCCATCCCTCATCCTTTCAGCCCCTTTACCCTCAGACTTTCCGCTGGATACGGCATGCAAAGTACCATGGGAGGTTCTTGACTTCTCTTTGACCCACATATTGATGGTTCATGACTGATAGACCGAGGTACAGCTCATGTATGCTTCTTTTGCTTACATGTCCGGTGTGCATAGCGAGTTTTCCTAGCAGTCATAGCAGCTCGTTCCTGTCATGGTTTGGTTCCCCTTTTTGTATTATTCTCACTTTTCAAAACTCAAGTCAAAATGTCTTCCAGAGCTATGTCCATGCCTCTCCCATCTGCTAGCCTGCTGAGAGGTGTACTAGTCAGCTATATGTTCCCCAGATACAGCCGCAAGACCTAAAACCATGACCAACGAGATAGATGGACCCTAGCATACAGTATATACAGGAATGTGCTTATGGCTGCTGCTCACATATGTGTTTTCATCTGCTAGCATTGTCCCATTCCCTCTCTTCAGGGCAAAGAGCAGAACAAGCCTGAGGTAGCCCCGCTGCACATCCAGAACCCGTTTGAAACCTCTCTGAACGTCAGCAAGAACGTTAACGCCACACAGCTGGACCGCTTCGTGGCTTTGTGTCAGGAGAGTTCCTGGCTTCTCCAGCAGAGTGAAACCAACGCACCCAGAGGTGGTAATAAAGGAAAGGCTTCCAAACCTTGGGGACTCGCTACCCTCCTCCTGCCCTCCCAGGTTGCAGGGATCAAAAGTCGCAAGAAAAGGAGACGGGAGCCAGCCAGTGAGAGGATCAAGAGCTTGCTGGAATCTTTGAAGAATACCAATCAGCAAAAGAAAAGCTAAGAATCTCAGAAATCCACTCCATCCTCTTGCAATCACTTTAACTCATGCATTGGTGAACATCTTCTGGTGTTATTGTCTGCTGCCTTGCTGAGGAGGCCAGGAGAGGCTTCTGCAATCAAATTCATCTGCTGGACTATAGTTCCAAACATGGACACTGGAGGGTGTTACTGAGGCCTGTACAGTCTGTGCATATGTTTGGGACCAGAAATACGGGAGTGATTTCTGTGTACTTTACTATAGACTTGCCTGCTCTGTTTTAATTAAAGCCAGTACTGTGGAAACTGATGCAAGTCCTGCCAGACACTCTTTAGGAGCTAAGACTGTAGATTCACAGGTTAATTTGATTCAAAGTGTGTTGTACATGGATGTTTTTATTTACACTGATCACTAACATCTGTTAACATCTCAAACATTGTATTAATGTTACAATACAGATGGAATAATGAAGCTTTTATTGCAAACTGAAAACACTGGGTTTGGTTATTATGGCGCTCCAAAAACTTAAAAGGCAGCAAAAGGGTATCAGAGGCATCAGAAATATAAGTGAATACATCAATACTATTCGTTAAAAGGAGGGTAGAATAATAATAAACGTAATACTTTTCGTCAATTTTATTGTTTTCTTCTACCTCCAGTAACTTAATAAGATAACTTACAGGCGTATTTATTTGACTACTCTGTTCATCTCTGACTAGCTGGTTTACATTTTTTTTTCACTAGAGCAAATAGAGGACAGCGTGGCAAGTTGGCTCACCTAAAAACACAGGTAGCTAAGCAAACTGAGCACCAGTCTCTTCACCTATAGCTACTTAGCTGGAGCTAACTTTCATCATAAGAGCACTACACTGGAGCAAGTCAAGTTAAGCATCCATACCACATACAGCTATAGCATCATTGTATATAAATTATAAACTCTTGTAACAATAGCTTAAGCCTTTTAGCTGGCAAGCTAACTCTACACTAATTAGCCATTCACAGACACTAGCTCCATAACATCATCTTCTATTACCTGCCGAGCTAGCTGTTGTGCTTTATTAAACTGAATACATTTGTGGTAAGATTAAGATTTACTTTATTAATCTTGCAAGGGGGAATTAAAAATTTTTTTCACTCTGTTGTTAGTTATTAGGCACAGACCCAAAATGCACACACATGCCTAGGGCCTATACATGCACTAATGGAGGGATGTTGGAGCGAGGGGACAGCCCGTGACAGGCGCCCCGAGCAGTTGGGGGTCTGGTAGTCTTTATCCTTGACGTTCCACTTCCGGGATTGCTCCGGTGCTGCAGGAAATTCCGCCGGATGTCTGTCTTTTCCTTCCTTTCCTTAAACTCTGGTGGATTTGTGAGGACTATGGTTAACTGCTCCTCAGATCTCTGCAGGGTAAATCCAGACAGCTAGCTAGACTATCTGTCCAATCTGAGTTTTCTGTTGCATGACTATTTTACAGCGGCTCTGTGCAGAGCTTAGTCCCGCCCAAGACGATTGTAATTGGTTTAAAGAAATGCCAATAAACCAGAGCACGTTTTCCTCCCATCCCCAAATGCTATGTGGACTAGCCGGACCTTCCTTCAGCACGCTTTGGAGGAGGGTCTGGCAAAGCGAGACTAGGGGTTTGGTGCCTCACTCAAAGGCACCTTGGCAGTGCCCAGGAGGTGAACTGGCACTTTTCCAGCTACCAGTCCGCACGGGGACTTGAACCAGCAATCCTCTGTTTATCAAGCCCACTCACTATGGGCTGAGTCACTGCAACCCCAAAATGAGTTCCCTGACTGGGAATCAAACCCAGGCCACAGCGGTGAGAGCGCCGAATCCTAACCACTAGACCACCAGGGATAGATGGGGACATTGTGAGCTAATTTGCTAAAATGCTTTAGCTACTGTAGACAGACTTTATGGCAACAGTATTATACATTATGAACGAATAACATAACCTCTACTGGCTGGCATTATGATTAAGTTAGCTTTAGCTCGGTACAGTTGCTAGTTGAAAAGGCTGTTTAGCTACCTGTATTTTCAAGTAAGCTAGCTAACCAAATAATCTGATGCTCTAATCTGATGCATAAGCATGATGTTCTTCCTTGGGGAAGATAGTGTATATAGTTTCAATGTATCATATAAATGTATTGGTGGTAAAGGAAAACAGTTAAAAAGCATATTTTTAGTTCCAAAGTATAAAGCCTAATATGTTTTTACGCTGCATTTTTTTTTATTGTTAATGTATTCACTTATATTTTTGACTTTGTCCGATAACCTTGTACTTCTTTTTTGTACAGTACAAAGAAGACTGACAGCATTTCTCTAATGTAACATCTGGATTTTAATTTTTAGAAGAAAAACAGTGACATCAAATTTATATAGAAGTAGACAGCCCATCAACTTGATCACCCAGATCATTGGAACCAAAGTCAGCCAGCTTTGTGGCAAAGTCTGTTGAATGGATCGAGCCCCTCTGGAAAAAAAAAAAACACTGATTGATATGTCATGTTACGTATGTGAAAGAGACATACCACTTACTTCTTATTAAGTTTCCAGCTTACAATGCCGGCTAATCACATGGAAATGTGGCTGAAACACCAAAAAGGTCATTCACATCCAAATCTTTTTTTTCAAAGTTATATAACCTGTAACCTGAGTGTATGTATGTGTCTGTGATAGAGGAAAGAGAAAAGACCTCAGGGGTGCATGTGTTAAGAGTGCGGGTGCAGGTTCACATCCTATGAGTTTGCCTGAGTGTGTTGGTACAGAGTGTTTCAGGCCCATGGGATAGTGTTTGAAGAGCAGGGAGTGCGCAGCCCGCAGCTGTTTTTCCGCCCATTGCTGTGGGAGGTCAGGGGGTGAGAGGATATACTTTTAACTACCTTCCCTCCCACCACCCATCCACCCGTTGCCACGGTGCAGATGGGAAGAAATGAGAGTGAGGCAGAGGAGAGCCCATCGCCGCTTCACCCCCTCCTGGTTTTGAACTGCACTCACTGTCCCTGCTTCCTCTGTTCTAGCTTTCATTTTGCTTTCAAATTCAACGTGCCTCTCTTTTTTTTTTTATCTCAGTCATCTCTTTTTCCTCTCAGAGTGGCAGCGTGCTTTCAGGTTTATTACCGTAAGTGAGTTTCTGATTGATGGATCTGCTCTGGTTATGAAACACGGTGGTTAGTGAAGCATCGGGTGGGGAAATCAACACCTCAGGAGAATTTGATGGAATGGGACTGCTGGGTGTTGTAGGATTCATTTAAAGCAGCTAGATGTCAGTGACTAAAACCTCTGATTTGTATTTGGTGGTTTAAATGTGCTGTACTGTTCATTATAATTTATAGACCCTTCTTGGATGGTACTTTCTCCATTTATTCGAACAATTTATGGGGTAATTACAGGCATAGATAGAAACTGTAGCCACTTGCCAAAAGGTTGCCACAGGTCAATGTCAAGGTTAATCATAATTTGTTCTAGCTCATCTTAACCATTGCAGTGGTAGGTTTTATGTAACAGACTTTCAGCGATAGAGCACTTAAGTCTGCAAAGGGGACCAAGGTTGTGTTTAGCTAACCTGCCTAGCAGTGACCTTCCTCAGAGGTGTTTGCCTTTCGGCACACTGTGGGTTCTGATTTATTGGTAAAACTGGCGAAAAGTCCAAGATGGATTGGCCCTCGCTCAGGAAGTGCAGAGGTTCAGCAGGACGATGGCCAGAGTTTATGTTGCTGCCTTTTTCTTGGCTCCGAACGTGCCTTCAGAGCCTGAAAGAATGTAAAAAGATGGCCTGAGGGTTTGAAAAACATGGGAGGGATTTGAGGAAACATGGTGAAGAAGTAGGAAAAACAACAAGAAATGAAAAAGATCTTGGCACGCATTTGAGGTTGAATGCCCCCCTACAAATGTTAGTTGTGGGGCAGCTTCTTTCACAGAGTGCTGTGGGCATTTGAGGAAAACGGTTTTGCTTCTGGAGAACATGCTGTTTGATGTGGAGGCCTTATCAGTTGGATCCCTTTCAGAAGTTATTTTATCGAGCCGTGTGATCACCACGCCACTCCTTCCACTTACCTCCACAAAGACCTGTGAGCAGTGTGGAGAACGTAATCTCCAAAGCACTTCCCCTCGCAGTTCCATGAATTGTTCTCCGCAACATTGTTAGAGGTCATTACGCTGGTTTCCGTGGTTGAGGTAAGAGCATCCTTTGCGGCCCCTGGGGGACCCAAACACCCCCTTACTCCCAGGTTTCCCACTCATCAACACCACAGTTGGCGGTGCAGAGGTGGTGAGAGGGAGCAGGGAGCGCTAGAATGCACTTGTTGCATGCCGAGGCCCCTGAGGTTCATTTTGTGTATCTCTGGCTGCAGAGTTACTACTGCGTAACCGCAGAGGGTTGTACTGGCTGAACAATGTGCTTATTGAAAGCTACATTCAAGTGACCCCAGTCAAAATGTGACAGCCTGCATCTCCGTCGTGTCTCCATGTCTCTCAACAATGAAAACATGAGGTAAACTATTGGCGAACAACTTGATGATTTACACTTTGTGTTTACGCTGTGTGGGAATGTCTGGGACTTACTGTACCATCCAACAGTACCATTGTTTCAGTGTAGGATGCATGGCTGCCTAATTGGAGCCTGGCACAGAGTTACCAGCAGCCAAAGCCTCAGAGTGTCTGTGACCGTGGTGCTTTTTCTTCCTCTCGCTGGACAGTTAAGAGGCTACATCCATTCAACACTGGCCAGATCAGGCCCCTACTGAGACAGTGACTGCATGTTGTGATGGAAGATGAAGTGTCACATGGGTACACCACACACAAGCCCACATGGCAATTATACCACTGAGATCACAACATGGGCGGGTGTCCATGGAAACGCACCCCGCTCATCCACAGCGCTCCACCAAGCTCTCCTGGGTGCCTTTACTCCGTGACTGGAGAAAGCATGTGTAATGCAGCATACAGTGAGGAAAATAAGTATTTGAACACCCTGCTATTTTGCAGGTTCTCCCACTTGGAAATCATGGAGGGGTCTGAAATTGTCATCGTAGGTGCATGTCCACTGTGAGAGACATAATCTAAAAACAAAAATCCAGAAATCACAATGTATGATTTTTTAACTATTTATTTGTATGATACAGCTGCAAATAAGTATTTGAACACCTGATAAAATCAATGTTAATATTTGGTACAGTAGCCTTTGTTTGCAATTACAGAGGTCAAACGTTTCCTGTAGTTTTTCACCAGGTTTGCACACACTGCAGGAGGGAGTTTGGCCCACTCCTCCACACAGATCTTCTCTAGATCAGTCAGGTTTCTGGGCTGTCGCTGAGAAACACGGAGTTTGAGCTCCCTCCAAAGATTCTCTATTGGGTTTAGGTCTGGAGACTGGCTAGGCCACGCCAGAACCTTGATATGCTTCTTACAGAGCCACTCCTTGGTTATCCTGGCTGTGTGCTTCGGGTCATTGTCATGTTGGAAGACCCAGCCTCGACCCATCTTCAATGCTCTAACTGAGGGAAGGAGGTTGTTCCCCAAAATCTCGCAATACATGGCCCCGGTCATCCTCTCCTTAATACAGTGCAGTCGCCCTGTCCCATGTGCAGAAAAACACCTCCAAAGCATGATGCTACCACCCCCATGCTTCACAGTAGGGATGGTGTTCTTGGGATGGTACTCATCATTCTTCTTCCTCCAAACACGGTTAGTGGAATTCTGACCAAAAAGTTCTATTTTGGTCTCATCTGACCACATGACTTTCTCCCATGACTCCTCTGGATCATCCAAATTGTCATTGGCAAACTTAAGACGGGCCTTGACATGTGCTGGTTTAAGCAGGGGAACCTTCCGTGCCATGCATGATTTCAAACCATGACGTCTTAGTGTATTACCAACAGTAACCTTGGAAACGGTGGTCCCAGCTCTTTTCAGGTCATTGACCAGCTCCTCCCGTGTAGTCCTGGGCTGATTTCTCACCTTTCTTAGGATCATTGAGACCCCACGAGGTGAGATCTTGCATGGAGCCCCAGTCCGAGGGAGATTGACAGTCATGTTTAGCTTCTTCCATTTTCTAATGATTGCTCCAACAGTGGACCTTTTTTCACCAAGCTGCTTGGCAATTTCCCCGTAGCCCTTTCCAGTCTTGTGGAGGTGTACAATTTTGTCTCTAGTGTCTTTGGACAGCTCTTTGGTCTTGGCCATGTTAGTAGTTGGATTCTTACTGATTGTATGGGGTGGACAGGTGTCTTTATGCATCTAACGACCTCAAATAGGTGCATCTAAATTAGGATAATAAATGGAGTGGAGGTGGACATTTTAAAGGCAGACTAACAGGTGTATGAGGGTCAGAATTCTAGCTGATAGACAGGTGTTCAAATACTTATTTGCAGCTCTATCATACAAATAAATAGTTAAAAAATCATACATTGTGATTTCTGGATCTTTGTTTTTAGATTATGTCTCTCACAGTGGACATGCACCTACGATGACAATTTCAGACCCCTCCATGATTTCCAAGTGGGAGAACCTGCAAAATAGCAGGGTGTTCAAATACTTATTTTCCTCACTGTATATACATGTGACACCAAGTCCCCAGGGCTCAGGCTGCTGCATTTGTACCATCACTTTGTGCTTTGATGTTTTATCGAAGCTGCCGCTGTGCCATGAAGAGGCTGAAACTGGTTTGATGTACAGTATTTGGATATAGCAGTTGAGAGTTTAGTGCCTCCTTGAATAAACAAAATTAGGGTAATGCTTTAATTTCCAGATAGGTACTTTACTCATAATTTCCAGTGTAATGTCTTGGAAAGAACTAATGTGGTACTTGTTACAGGCAAACAGAGATACTTCATTAAACTGTACGTTCCTGTAGACATGTTTGTTATTTTTGCATGTTCAGCTGACCTGCTATGGACTGACTGTAAGACTTCCGGCACAACCTGTAAGAAAACAATTCTTTTTTTTTTTTGTGAACAAGTTTTTATTATTTTAAATGTAAACATGTACAGCATTCATACAACAGTACAGGCAAATTGCAATCAAAAAGAAGAAGGAAAAAAAAAAAAGATCTAGAGGCGACCCCCCCTCCCCCACCCACCCCCTTAACCCTGGATCTCTGTAAAAGTCTTACAGGACATGAGAGACCACGTAACAAAAAAGAAAAGAAAAATGCACTTACAGGTAGTGATTACAGCAATTCCTTTATCTTATCTGCCATTGTTTGCCACACTAGAATAGTATCAGCTCCAGCACTGTGCATTCTTGCCACTGATAGCTCCATATCAACTATGTCAATGTATGTGTTAATCCATTGGGACTTAGTGATTGTATGTGGAGGTTTCCAGCGTAAAGCCAGCAACTTCTTGGCAGCAGTGATGCCTGTCAAGAGCATACGTTTTTTCCCACGTCAACTTTAGTGGGGAGGTATCATTCAAGAGTAGCACAGCGGGAAAACATGGTACAGTGACATCCAGTACATTAGATAAAGTAGCACAGACCTCACCCCAAAAAAAGCCTCACGTCCTTGCATTCCCAATACATATGCATGTATGAGCCTATAAGTCCATCGGAGCACAGGGTGCAGACTGGAGATGTTTCATGAGAAAGTTTCTCCTAGGAGTGAGTAAGTCCTGCGGATATATTTGAAATGGATCTGTTGATGGTCTGGGTTTTTAGAAGCAAAGACAATCGAGGACCAGATCTTTTCCCAGTCCAGTGAATCACCTCCGATGTAGTGTTCCAGATCGCTAGACCATACATGTAAGATAGGGAGGGTTTTATAAGAGGCATCCCAGATAAGTGAATATATTCGGGAGACCAAACCTCTTTTTCGGCCTCTACTGTACAGAATGGAGTGCGAAGGGTGGGTAGTAAGAGGAGAACTCCATGGTACTCCATATGCTTTCATAGATGACCGTAGTTGAAAGTACAGAAATAAAGATGTTCCAGGCAATTGGTAAGACAGTCTCAGATCATTAAAGTCACGAAGCCCGTTCTCGTTATATACATCAGCTAAAACGTATATACCCCTAGAGCTCCAATCCGGGGATGAGATTGAGACCCCCCCCAGTGAGTAGGGAATAGTTGTTGAAGAGTGGACTATTCAGGTGCCATTTACATGTGCTCTTAGATAACCCATGTTGATAAGAGGAAATTCATTATGGAACCAAGCCGCAGTTTAGCTCGTTTCAAAGGGACAGTGGAGTAAATCAGATCCTCCAGTCTGTGTGGGGATGCTAGGTTCTTTTCTATAGGTTTCCAACAGGGATCAGAATTGGGGTTAAGCCAATCTGAGAGTGGTCTCAGTACAAATGACCAAAAATAATATTTAAAGTTAGGCACGGAAAGACCACCCTCTGTTTTATGCCGTTGAAGTGTTGCTAACTTCACCCGTGGCCGTTTCCCTCCCCAAATAAATTTAGAGACCAAAGAGTGGACTCTTTTCCAGTAATGAATTGGGGGTGGTAAGGGCAACATTGAGGAAAAGAAATTTATGCGTGGTAAAATATCCATTTTAACAATTGACACACAAGCTTGTAATGATTTTGGCAAGTGAGACCATCTACTAAGATCTGCCTCAACTTTATTATAGATGCCCTGAAAATTCTTATAGGCAATATTGGCTTATGAAGGAAAAAAGTACACCCCCAAGTATTTAAATTGTTTGACCACTGGGATGTGTCGAGGTAATGAGCTCAGGTTCAATTTAGAGTTTAAAGGGAGAAGCGCCAATTTGGTCCAATTGATTTTATAACCAGATAGAGAGCTAAATTCGTGAAAAGTATCCAAAATATGCGGTAATGATATGGCTGCTCTATCAAAAAATAATAATATATCATCGGCGTACAGTGATATGGAGTGTGTGGTGTTGTTAAAAGTTATGGGGGAAATAATCAGGTGTTGACGAATTTTCTGTGCGAGGGGCTCTAATGACAAAATAAAAAGAAAAGGGCTTAATGGGCATCCCTGTCGACACGAGCCTGATAAATTAAACTTGTTTGATATGATGCCATTTGTGTTTATCATTGCAGATGGGTTATTGTATAGTAGTTTAGTTAAATTAATAAAAGTTGAACCCAATTTAAAGCGCTGTAGAACCATCCACAGGTAATCCCATTCTAGCCTATCAAAGCCTTTTTCTGCGTCAAGGCTCAATATTGCACATGGAGAGGGAATATCCTTGGCAGCATGAATTACATGAAGCAGACGCCGTACATTGTCAGAAGCAAGTCGTGATTTCACAAAGCCCGTCTGGTCACTCTTAATTAGCGTAGTTATGTGGGGGTCTAATCGCGAGGCCAGTATACGGGCAAAGATTTTTATCTCGGCATTGAGGATAGATAATGGTCTATAGTTCCCACATTTAGTGGTGTCCTTATTGGGTTTGGGCAATACAGCTATCAAGGCAGCATTCATGTCTGTAAAAAAGGCACCAACTTCAACAGCTTTACGAACCATGGATAAAAGGTATTGTCCCAGCTCTTCCCAAAAGGTGAGATAAAACTCTGGGGGAATTCCATCCCATCCCAGAGACTTGCCTTTTTTCATTCCAGCTATCGCACCTCTCAACTCAGAGTGATTGGTTCACCAAGGCATCTTCTGGCGTAAGCGTAGGAAGCTCTAAATCTTGTAAAAAGGTGTCACATTTAGTTTTATCCAATGATATTTCAGATGTGTATAGGTCTGCATACAAATTTTGGAAAGCAGTATTGATTTATTTGGGAGCAGTCAGCAGTTTTGGGTCTGAGCTGATAGCTGTAATGCTGGAATATTTTTCACATTCTTGCAGATTAAGAGAGAGCAAGTGACTTGGCCTCTAGCCTTTAAAATAATAGTTCCTTCTGGTCCTATGAATTTGAAATTCAGCTCGTAATCTCAAAATGTTGTTCAACTTCATTCTGACTGTGTAGATTTTCTTTTTACTGTCCTCTGATGCGCCATCCCTCTGCTGAGCCTGTTCTAGCCTTTGTAATTCATTTTCAAGTGAATTAATTTTGCCCAGCCTTGTTCGATTAAGGTAAGAAGCGAAGGAAATAGTCGTATTCCTCACAAATCCCTTAATTGTGCCCCATAAGACTTGAGGGTCCTCTACTGAGCTAGCATTCTCTGAGATAAATATTTTAAAAGTATTTCTGAAATGGTCACAATAGTCATTGTTTTTAAGTAATGTGGTGTTAAATCGCCATCCTCTGGCCTTAGTTGGAGTCTTGGCAAGTGTGAGCTGTGATGCGATAACACAATGGTCAGATAAAGAGTTAGGATAAATCACAGCAGAGTATAAAATTGCAGAAGCCAGTAAATGATCTATCCTTGAATAGGTTTTGTGTCTGTACAAATAAAAACTATATTGTCTTGAAGAAGGGTTTATAGCTCTAAATATATCTGTGAGACTGAAATCGTCAATTAAACCTTGGAAGGCGACTGTCGAAGGAGGAATATGTTGAGAAGGTGCACTAGATCTATCAAGTAAGGGGTCCAGGACAGCGTTCATGCCAGCGCCAATAATAACTGAAAAGTCCTGCAGGTCACATAAAGTCCTGCTAATTGTGCCAAAGAACTCCGGGCTAAAATGATTTGTGGCATATACACATAGAAATGCAATTTTTTGCCCATATAAATTGGTTTTAATGTAAGCAATTCGACCATCTTCACTTCCATAGCTTCCAATTATTGTTAAGGACAGGCTACGTCTTAACACCACCAGGGCACCGCAGCTTTTAGAATCGAAAGTAGCCGCAGCTGAAGTGTAGTAATAACGGTTCGACAAGCGTTTATCAGAGTGTTTAAAGTGTGACTCTTGAATGAAGGCCACGTCTATCCTGTGTCTTTTAAGCCATTCAAGACACATTGAGCGCTTAATGGGGGCATTTAGGCCATTTATATTCCAGCTAGCTATGTGTAGCATAGTCATTATTAGACAAGGCTGGGCAAAGTTTTGTGTTCCTGCATATACATTATAGTCAGAAATGTGGAGATCCAAATATTCAACCCCATGTCTCCAAAAAAAAAAAAAAAAAATAGGGAGAAAAAAACGAACTTGCATCTAACGTTATAAACATATAACAAAGTAGCAGTAGCCACATACAAAACACCCACTATTTGGGCACCTGAACTGAGAAAGCCGGCTATCACACCATTACAAAAGCCCACCCCCGGTACATTATTCTGTATAACCAGTCAAGTGTCATAAAAAGAAAAACAGCAGAGATTGGCTACAGTTCAAAATGAGAATTATCCATCAAAGTTAGAGTTTTTGAGATTTACCGGCGAAGCGGATCTCTTTGCCGCTGACCTCTATCCGAGAGCCTCTGGCTGCCTTTAAGATGCGGTCCCGGTCTGTGTAACGTAGCATCTTGCAGATCAGGGTGCGGGATCCGGTGTTGCGCTCTGGACCAATACGATGAGCCTGCATCACCTCCATCTTCTCACCGTTGACAGCAGAGAACCATTTAGTGAGCGAAGATGAAACAAAGTACGCTGCGTCGTGGTTTTCAACCTTTTCTGGCAGGTTGATAATGCAAATGTTATCCCTGCAGGACCTGTCTTCTAGCTCTGCGATGTTTGCTTCGAGTTTGTAGCATGTTGTTTGGAAAGGCTGCTCAGATTTAGCCAGCTGAGTGGAGAGCCCTTTGTGGTCCGTTTTCAGCTTCTTAATTTCATTTGAGTTCGTCGATACCTCTGTTTTTATGTTGTCCAGCTGTTCTTCAAACTTCGCAAACTGTGTCTCAATAAAGGTTTGCTGCTCTTTCATCGCAGCAGCTAGCATGGACGACACAGCTAGCTTAAAAGACTCAAGCTTTTCGTCGTCTTTCAGAGGGTCAAACCCTGTTTTGCTTCTCAAACGGCTTACGGAGACTCGGGGCAAAAAGTTGTTAAGTTAACAATGCGAGGTGGATGGATAATATGTAAAAGTTGGGGGAAGAGGGCAAGAGCAACCGCGCTACGCAGCCATCTTGTCTGCAAGTCACATGCAACCTCTAAGAAAACAATTCTTTAAAAGTTATGATTGGATAGCTACCTTTCAGTACAATACAACCTTTTTCCAACTCTTCCTTGATGTTTTACTGAAGTGTAGCCATTCAATAAATCTACCATCAGTGATGATTTTTGTTGCCTAGGTCCATGCCCTAGGTCTCTAGTCTGTATTTGTAAAGTTTCATGAGGCTGTGTGATTATCCTAGAGGTCACAACAGGTCATTTTATACAGTGACATCAAATAAAAAAATTAAAAATGGTCTCACTACAATGAAATGGCTACTACGGGGACTAACATCATCACACATGAATACAATTTGGCTCATTAAACCCACAAGAGTCCTGACCTTACCAGTCAGACCCACTTTATGCAATCCCAAGACCCCGATAGATAGATAGATAGTTAGATAAATAGATAGATAGTTAGATAGATAGATAGACAGACAGACAGACAGACAGACAGACAGACAGATAGATAGATAGATAGATAGACAGAGAGAGATATATATAGATAGACAGAGAGATAGATAGATAGATAGATAGATAGATAGATAGATAGACAGAGAGGTAGATAGACAGAGAGAAAGATAGACCGATAGACAGAGAGATAGATAGATAGATAGATAGATAGATAGATAGATAGACAGAGAGAGAGAGAGATAGATAGATAGATAGATAGATAGATAGACAGAGAGAGAGATAGATAGATAGACAGAGAGATAGATAGATAGACAGAGAGATAGATAGACAGAGAGATAGACCGATATAAAAACTGCATGGAATTATCATAAAGTGGGCATGTCTGTAAAGTAGAGAGCCGTGGGTACCAGATAAAACCCATTTTCATTCAGATATAATGAGGTGAGAGAACCCGTTTGAAAACGGCCATGCCAGTTTTTCCCCTTACCTACCTTTAGCATACCTTTGAAACGGCATTTAGCCCCCTTCCTGACAAGCTAGCATGAAATGGTCCCAATGGATGCCTTGGATCGTTTAGTTTCATATAATTCCAATAGCTTCACTCTAGTTTAAATACGCCAGTGTAGTATGACTATATAATAAGGTCCAAATTACATCCTTCTTACCGGGAAACCTTCTAGGAATTGCTGGGATAATATTCAGAAAATTGTGGGACATCAGTGGCCCCACTACTCTTATTGTATTTGAACTCTGAATACCCTGTTCAGTTTTATCAGGATTCTGTTATAAGTGCTATATCAAGGCAGATCTTCTAAACTCTTACTGAATTTTGACCGAGTTCATTTTTATCTAAACTGCCTTTGTTTGCAAAATATTATAAAGCAAAGTCATGAAAATCAATTGATTCTGGATATTAAAATGTACTGTTGATGTAACCCTCAGTCAGCTTAGCCCAGTGTGTAGGCTATGTGGGCCCTGAACTGAGCATCCGGCCGGTGTCCAGAATGTTTGTCTGTCTGTGTGCGGCCCCTACAAGGAGGGTATAGACAATGCTATTCCAAGGACAGTAGGGCTGGAAAGGGGGCTGTGTTGGGATTGTAGAGATAATAATGTTGGCCCTGTGCTGGGTGTTTGATCACTAACATCCCCTCTCCCTCCGCATCCTCATGAGCCAGATTTCTCCTTCCTTTTCTATAAGAGCTTAATCTACAGTCTGCACCGCAGCCAGTCGGGGCTTTATCAGATGTGTGAGTGCCTGCATATCAGCTCCAGCCTTGGTTTCCTTTGCTGGACAGACCTGGCTGTGTAGCGAGTCCACACTCATATGGACATGCATAATATGCACAGCCACAAGGCTAGTTCAAGTTCACACTCAGCTCTGAAAGGACTACTGCAGTGTTTTAGGGGAGTAGATTCACAAGTTATGAAAGCTACAGAATAAAAGACAGTATTAACTTTTGATTGCTGAATAGTTTACTGTACTGGACTGATTCCAAAACATTTTTTTGGCTTGTGATTAGCCAAGAAATGCTTTCCCAGTGACCAGCTGCATATGTCTATGAGCAATGAGCAGATCAATCAAAGAGTGATGTTCTCTTCTCACTATAGTGGAGCGAAGTAGTAAACAACTCTGTGCTTCTGTTTCTGTGGGCACCAATAAATGTGGCACCTAATTCTTTGAAACATTCGATTTTTGTATGACTCATCACTAAAATAATAATAATAAATAAATATTAATAACATTCCATACATCCATTCATCTGTTAGTAAAGCTAGACTATAGAGCGAATCACGGTGACATTGCGCTAACACAAAAATCACTTCTGGGCAGTGCTCAAATTACGTGGGAGCCAGAGGGAGCCGAGCTCCCATAGAGTGAGGACTGGCTCCCATGAAAGCAACAAAGTCAAAAATCTGAGGGGGTCTCTCACATCTGAAGGTGTCTGCCATATGTGGCATTGGAATTTAATCTTAAACACCGCTCATTATCCATCCCTGTGCGGTCTATTACCATTAAAGACGTTAAATTAAAATATAAAATATAGGCTACTACGGGTCGTAGACCTGAGCATAGCCTACCCTATGCTCATGAACGCAGCATGACTGCACTTCACCACCACACCACTAGGCTGTGTGACAGCACTCGCAAGTCCGAAGAAGTCACCTTGCTTTTAGCTTAATGTGCTTTTAAGGTAAATACCACCAATACATCTTAAATAAATAAATCTGTAGCTATCCTCTGCCATTCAGAGCTCCGGAAAAGTTCCCAGTGAATAGGCGTCCCGACAACATCGCAGTGCAAATTCCAAAATTGTTCGTCTATTTATTTCCACGGTTCAACACACGAGACGACTGAACGCCCAGGTGTTTTTATCACTACATGTACATTATAAGACTAGAACATAGTTTGGCTGTGCAATGGCTTGATTCATTTCTGCCAGTTAGTGCATTGTCCCTGTGTATAAGTTAAAGACTACATGCATTATTGTGTTTGACACGGAGAATATCTGAGACGGTGGTCTGGTTCAAATGAGTTACGTTTTATTTCATTGTGAAATTGAGAATGACACTCAGACTAAATCGTTTAGTCTCTTTCTTTGTATTGCGAAATTGAAATGAAATATGGACTATTACAATCAATAATATGTTGAAATTAAATAAAAGGACTCCATTTCTGTAAAAAAAATAAATAAATAAATCTCTGTCTGTTGTGTGCGTGTGTCAAGATAATAGCCTAGGCCTACCATGCGCATATACTGCGCATATACTGCGCAAAAGCGCCACTCGTGCCTATGCTATTTAATTGTATAGCCTTATTAGGTTATGTGCAGGGTGTGCCAAATTTTTTTATGAGATGGAGAGACCCCCTTAAAGACAAAAAGATAATTTGAGCACTGCTTCTGGGTAGACAAATGGAAGTTGATTTGAATTGCGGAGATATGTGAAATCTGCAAACTTGTTTAGTCATTTTCAGCCGTAACTGTAACAGTTAAAGATAAAATAGTCTATATCCACAACGTTCTACTTCCGGGATTGTTCAGGTGCCGCCAGAAATTCCGCCGGATGTCTTTTATTTCGGCCGGATGTCTTCCTCTTTCTTTGTGTTGGCGTTCTAAACTCCAGTTGATTTGTGAGGACTATGGTTAACTGCTCCTCAGATCTCTGCAGGGTAAATCCAGACAGCTAGCTAGACTATCTGTCCAATCTGAGTTTTCTGTTGCACGACTAAAACTACTTTTGAATGTACACGTTCCACCAAAACAAGTTCCTTCCAGAGGCTATTTTGCAGAGGCATCCTTGCTCCATACTACGCCCATGACAATTGTGATTGGTTTAAAGAAATGCCAATAAACCAGAGCACATTTTTCTCCCAATCCCAGAATGCTGTGTGGACTAGTCAGACCCTCCTCTGCAGCGCTGTGGAGGAGGGTCTGGCAATGCAAGACTAAAGATAAAGTAACATGGTGGTTTGGCCTATCTAAAGTTTCTGCTTTGCTTATTTTCTGTACTGTGTTGCTTTGCTAGCGTCTTTAATAAAAGAACAATCTAGTGTTACGAACAGCAACATGTCACCGCCGGTCGGACTGATTGCTACTTTGGGTGGTGTCATTTTCTTTAGTCTGTTCTCCAACAGCTAAATTAGCTCTCCAAGCTAACGTTAGTCAAAGTGTTGACATATGAATGCATCAAACGTGTTTAGATGAATGAGAGTATATCCAGTTGTTCCTTGTCCTTGTTTGATCAGTGCCGTTATATTGTATATGGGACGCAGGCGTTTTCTACCCAGAAGTTATTGTAAACAAACAATTGTGATTGGGTCTATAAAGTTTATTTGGTGTGACACCTCCTACCTAGCATCTTATGGCTCCGACAGTTCTGTGGAGCAGTCCGTGATTTCATATTCCAGTCATAGAAATTAAATGGTTCCTTTCAATTACTAGTTAAAATGTCGATGCAATTTCACACTAAACTGTGTTGCGGCACAGAAATAATGCATGTACATATGTTAAAATGGGCAGTATAACCCTTTAACATCATTTTAGGCCAGACGCTTCTGTGTTAGGGTTCCATTGGCTCCCGTCCATTCAGACAAAATGGCATTCCTTCCAGGAAATCATAAAGATACCATTCAGAGGCTCTGTTTTTATAATCAAAAACTTAGGGCTCCTCTATTTTCTATTATTTTTCCAATCAAAGCCGCAGTATTTCATTCCCCCTCAGTGTAAAAGATTGTTTTCCTTCAGCAGTATTGCTCATGCAATATAGACTGCGACTTCCACACGTTTCACTTCGATGGAAAACATTTTCCTCCCTCTCCTCCTCCATGCACAATTAATTTCAGATGTCACTTGTAGGTGGCTGGTGAATTCCTGAAATTCTGGAGTGTTTTTTTTTCTACGCCTCACTGTATTCCAAATTGGAGATCTGCGTGTAAGAAAGAGCGACGGAAATGAAATGAGACAGACTAAAAACAAGCCTTGTTCTGCCGGTGCCCTACAGAGAGGGACTTATTCAAACTTATTAAGCTGCTGTTAGGAGCTGGGAGAGGAAGGAAAACCATCCAAATGCCACCCTCAACTTGATTAAAGTGCACAAATGACTCCGTGACAGTGGTCAGATTTCCATGCTGCCCTATAAAGGCAAAGAGTCTTTTTAGACATATTCCTTTACAACACAAAATCATTGTCATAGTCCTGTGGACAAATTTGGGAATACGGTACCGGCACTTGAAAGGAGCCAAAAAGGAGCCAAATTAAAGCAATAATTAATTACACATGACCATATAAAATAGTAGTAGTTTACACTGTACAGGGAAAGTCAGCTCATATCAGTCCTCTTTTTTTTTAAGCCCTCATAAATAAATGAATAAATGTTTCCTTCAAGGGTTTGTGGAAATGTTCAAAGGATGACCCTAGTCTGGGGCGACGACAGTTCATATACTGGTAACTAATCACTGGAACATCCATCCCTCGCCTTGCAAAACTCGTTTTGGGAAACAACAACAGCCTTCGTGGTAGCTAGCTACCCGCTGAAAATGTCAAGTTTTGTGGAAGATTTGGATGGTGTAACAAGGCAGGTCTGCTTGGTTCTTTCTGGGAATGATTGTAAAGATTTACAAAGAATATGTTTAGGGCATTTCCTCTCTAACTGGGCGGTTTTGGGACTGATTGGTGGGATTGCTGTAGACTACACACGGATATACACTGGTAAGAACTAATGAGGTTTAACCATGTATCAGCTAATTTAAATAGCTCACGTTACTGTATTATGTAAACCGTTAACTTGATTTAATATTGCATGTGGGTTTTTTTTTGTTGCGGGATGCAAATGTTCGACCAAAACAAGTTACTTCCTGAGACTATTTTGCAGATTCACCGTCGCTGCGTCCGGAGCTTAGCCCCGCCCATGATGATTGTGATTTGTTTAAAGAAATATAAACAACCCAGACAGTTTTTTTCTCCTATCCAGGAGTGCATGGGTGGAGGGGCCAGACCTATCTCCTCAGCGCTGTGGAGATAGGTCTGGCAATGCGAGACTAGGATGACCCTGACTATGACCATGTCATATTTAAAGTTATTTTACTGTACATTCTTTCAGGTAATTAGGGGGAAGGTGAGCTCAAACTACATTATAACACATTGACCTTTTCCTCATATTTGAAAAATCCAACGGATTCCTCTTAAGGATGACCCTGACTATAATCATGTCCGATTTTAAGTTGTTTTTCTGTAGTTGTTTTTTGTCAATCAGCTCATACATTGTAATATAAAATGTCCTCATGTTTAAACTCTCATGAAATATTATCCTTTAGGGGCTTTCTGAAATGTTCAAAGTAATCATGTTCAGGATGATTGTGACTATGACCATGTAAAATCTGAAGAATCTGAAATTTACTATCTCACTTCAAACTAAATTGAAAAGTTGGCGGCCCCGAGACCTTTTTCTCTCTAGAATAGGAATCTCTGCATTCTGCTAAAGTGAACAACAGGGCACGATGGCGTTAGGTTATTGGTCTAGAACCAACTTTAGTCAAGGCTAGCTGTGGCTATCTCTAGCTAGGTAACTGGATTTGGCCAAGGGGTTAAGCTTCTCCTCGGAACGCGTAGCTCCTATGGAAGCCATCACCCCCCGTTAGCATTCCATTGACTCCCATTCATTTTGACGTCACTTTGACAGAGAATAACTTTACATCTGAAGCGTTTAAAGACTCTATTTGTCCAGTGTTTATTTCTAAAGAAACACAACAATGTATAAAAGGCTCCATTACCTTGTACCTCACGTTATGGCTCCGTAGCAGACGTTTTTATAAAAATAGGCTAACGATTGGGTCATAACCACGCGACTTACTGTCTCATAGTAGAGGAATTACCGTATAGTACAGGAGAAGCTCTCAGGCAGTTTGGACTTCCATTAGCTGTTTAAGTGTAATTACTAATGTTAACTATCATGTTAGTGATCAATAATTAGCCTGTGCCTATGTTATCTCCTTACATATACCTACGCTCTCCGTCTCTGCTAGATTGGGAATGATTGAGATTTCTCTTGGCACAGCTACCAGAAGACTTCCAACTTTCAGACAGGTTGCTCACGTCACATCTACGTTGTCTCTCTCAGTTGGAGGCTGCTCAGTAACGCTCAGCCATCACCGGAAAAGTGACTTCACTGGTCTCTGTTGGTCCATTTTATATATGTCAATGGGTGTAGCTCTGTTTTTTTTTGTCATTTTGGTCACTTTTTAGTTCTTTTATAATTTTATTTTTCCAAATGCTATAAAATTGAATAAAACACCCAAATTCATTGAAAGTAGTGAACTAATCGTTTATTTTACTTGTAAAGAGAACCATCCACGTTATTTCTTTGGACAATTTGGTTGCAAGAAATGGTAGAAACCCAAATTTCTGATGTAGAAACTTTTTGAAAATGGAGGGTTAATACAATTTTGACAAATTACAACATTTTGGCTTTGTAAGGTATTGTAAGTCAATGCTTTTTTTTCTTCTGAGTCCCTGAAAGGTGGAGATGATACAAGGGAAGGGCAGAAACAAGCACTTTTCATTTTGGGATTGGTTCAGGACAATACGGGTGTGAGGGTGGATGCCACAAAGGCAGCTCTGTGTTTGAGCATGAGCTCCGAGTGGCTCTGCTGGCAGGCACACATAGATCAGTATTGTATCTGTGGATAGTCCATGGGACCCAGCGCTTAGTCACACCCACACAATGTCACATGAACTCATCCAGATGTGTTGAGTGTGCATCACGAGATAGGGAATCACATTTTTATTCAAAGAAAATGCCAAAACAAATAGGACAATAGTACTGTATCTCACTCATCACAGCATTGCTACGAGTGTCTGTTGTCACAGAGAACAAGGCCTACACCTCATGTATCTCTGCAGCTAAAATTGGGAGTGCAGGTCGTGTCTCACCTCTTGCACTCTGACATGAAAAATCTACACTGAGAGGTTGGATAAATATAGGTTCTGAACTAACTATAGAATGGAGGTACATACTTAGAATCAACCCAAATTCCTAAAACATTTGAAAAAACCTCCCAAGCTTGCTTCTGTCAAACATCAAATCTCCTTGCCTCAAACAGCTCCTGATGCCTGCCAGCGGCACAACAGGATTGAGGTTAGCTGTGCAGGAATGAGAGAAAAATGAACAAACATAAACTCATCCTCAGGAGTATTATCCTATTTCTTGCGACACATTCATATTTATCTCTCCCTTCGCCTCTACCCCTGATTTCCTCAAGATCAGGGAGAATAGCAGAAAAGGCAGAGATGAAACGCCCCCTCTTCCACCATCTCCCACCTTCCTCGTTGGCTCCAATTAAACTGGCCCTGGTTTCTCTTGCGTAATAAAACCCTAATAAAACCCCCTATCGGCTTCCTGTGCAAGTTCATAGTGTGGTTAATGAAGCCGCTATCAGCTCACAGAGCGGGACAAGGTCTTATTAGAGTCAGTGGAATGTGGCGAAGCCCACTGGATCAGAGGCTCCTAGCTCATTAGAGAGCATTTGTAGCGGCCCACTTACATTGCACACTGGCTGATTGTGTGATAGACTGGCTGGCTGACCAGACTGATTGACCCGTATGTTTTTAATGTATCCATTTTCTGCCAATGTGCCTTGTTTACTTGGTTTCTCTTGGTGATTTCTAGCTAAGGATTGGCTGAAATAATAACTACCGACACATGATTTTTTCAGCAATTCCACTGTTGCAGACTAATTTCCAAATCAGAAGGAAATCCTGAGAGTCTTGCTAGAGTTTGGGCACACTCCCGATGTCTCAATAGGTTGGTGTAAGGTGGTCATAAAACTCAGTCCCAGTCAGTCTTTTTCCCGTCTGGATGTTCAGACAAAATCAAACGTGTTTGATATTATCCTAAGTTTAAAGTCTTGGTAGTGAAGTTAAATCACGTGAACATTGTCAACAACCAATGGGTGCGTGTTTATGGTTGCTATGGCGCTAAGCTAAACGCTAAAGAGGGAAAGTTGCTGATTTTCAACCCTTCTGAAGCGCTTCATCCAGCTGGGATTTACTGGTGGATAAACACAGACCTCTGGGTACTGGAGACATTCATCTGCATGTACAGCAGAACAGAACATCTGCAGACTTCCCCTCAAGTTACCAGCTAACGCTAGCAGTAGCTAGCAAGCTTGGTATAATTTTTTTAAATAAATCTAGTTGTAACATTGCAATGTGTGACCCTGCAAGATCCCCAGTCTTTACATATTATGACAGTCTGTAACGTCAGATTTGAGATGATTGTCTTTAGATGTGAGATGGTGTCACACTTTAGTCTTTTCAAAGTCTGCTCAGTCTTCTAGTGTAAGGTAGGCATAAGATGACAAGTTGACATTCAAAAGTCAACCAAGAGAACTTAAAATTTTAGTTGACTATAGCTTTTGTGAAATTGGTGCAGTCTGTGTGTTGCTTTTAGCCTTCAGGTCAGATCAGTGGCGCTGGGTTGACGCTACCATGAGGAATCTTTGAAATAAGCAATGTTCAAATCCTACACCGGACATTGTGGCTGCGCGACAGGTACAAGTCTTCAGCTGTCCGCGGCAGCGTCGCTCTAAAGTCTCTAAGCTAGAGTCCAAGTCAAGTCTCAAGTCTTTGAGCTAGAGTCCAAGTCAAGTCTCAAGTGTTTGAGCTAGAGTCCAAGTCAAGTCTCAAGTGTTTGAGCTAGAGTCCAAGTCAAGTCTCAAGTCTTTGAGCTAGAGTCCAAGTCAAGTCTCAAGTGTTTGAGCTAGAGTCCAAGTCAAGTCTCAAGTGTTTGAGCTAGAGTCCAAGTCAAGTCCCAAGACTGAGCTAAAGTCCAAGTCAAGTCTCAAGTCTTTAAACTAGGGTCCACATAATTTGCATTCAGCGTTTCCCTTGTTTGGGCCTTGTATATAGTTTTTTAAAGCCAAAGCATATAATGGATGGCACATTATTATTATTATTATTATACATTATTATTCCGTGTTACGTAGGTAGGTAGGTTACGCAGGGAGGGGGACAACATTCAGCTCATCAGACATTTCTTAAAAATGAAGATTGTTCACAATTCCCGCATTTCAAGTCAGAGTCGAGTCTGAAGTCTCTTGAGGTCAAGTCTCAAGTCAAGTCTGAAGTCACTGTGTGTGTGACTTGAGTCCGACTCGAATCCGAGTCTCAAACTCGAGTCCCCATCTCTGGTCCGCGGACACGGAGTGTGGAAAGTATATCAGAGCCTCCCGGATGGGTGAACTGGGACTGTGTTGCACGCTTGTCGGTAATGCTGAATGATCGGTTAATGAGGGTCAGCTATTGGTCAGAAAACCCCCTCTAAAATAGCATTCCTAATTTACAGCCTACAAATCATAATTATATGGCTACTGTCATCAAGAAATAGCTTTGAACATTGGGAAACAGAGTAGTCCACTAATAATTTAATCAAAGGATTAGTCAACCTTTAAAAATATGACTTTTGCACTTTCCCAATTCCTTAAAGGAACACGCCGACTTATTGGGACTTTAGCTTATTAACCGTAACCCCCAGAGTAAGACAAGTCCATACATACCCTTCTCGTGTCCGTGCGTGTTGTAACGCTGTCTGACGGTTCCACCGGTAGCTTAGCCTAGCACAGAACATGCAGGTGAATGGTTCCAGTAATCCTACTGCTCCCAATAAGTGACAAAATAACGCCAACATGTTCCTATTTACATGTTGTGATTTGTAGAGTCACAGCGTGTACAAAAAACAACGTAACATGAGACACAGCCGTGTCTTATGTTATTCTCAGACAGGCTTGCTGCGAGCAAATCCCTCCGCCCAAGTAGCAGAAGTAGCAGAGCTTCACCTTCTGAGAATATAGTTCCCAGTTTATATACGGTTAGAAGATGGCTGTGTCTCATGTGACCTTGTTATTTGTACACGCTGTGACTCTACAAATCACAACATGGAAATAGGAACATGTTGGCGTTATTTTGTCACTTATTGGGAGCAGTAGGATTACTGCAACCATTCACCTACAGGTTCTGTGCTAGGCTAAGCTACCGGTGGAACCGTCAGACAGCGTTACAACACGCACAAACACGAGAAGGGTATGTATGGACTTGTCTTACCCTGGGGGTTATGGTGAATAAGTTGGCGTGTTCCTTTAAATGCCTTTCACGAAATGGGTATGAAAAAGCCATTTGTGAGTTGCTGTACATATGGAGGAAGAAAGCCAATAACACAGTAAGTACAAACATTTTTTTTTTTTCCAGAGTCGGAAAAGTGAGAGTAATGCCAATGACTTCAAACATGTCTGCATAGTCAGTATGCTACTGTCAGTGGAGACATTGATATCTGCCTTTTTGATGGATTATCAACTGCTTCAACGTTTGTAGCAGATCTTTGGAAGGTGAATTATTTCGTTTAACTACAAGAGGTGGGTGAAGCTGCCCTGCAATAAGCAACAGTTCAGAAAGATAGCGCAGGAACATTGCTCTTTAAAGATTATGCCTCAACAATGAATCACTCAGTCTTTTATGTGCTCAGTATTATCACTGTAAACCCTTAAATATAGCTGTAATGTCACTATACCATACTACTTTTACCTGTGTGTGTTTTTAATAGGAGCGATCAATCTATTGCATTATTTGGCCTTGCATGCTCCCCTCAAGCAAAGTCTATAGGTCGTATTGAGAAAGGTTATGAGGGTCGAGCTCCCTGGGGCTTTCACGTCAAGCAAACCTATTAACCAGCCTTTTATTGTCCATTTTGGTCCTTGACTTTAATTTATGTTTATGTTTTGCATGTCTAATACCTCCTGGCTCAGTAGCCCTTTGCATGAGGAAGTATCCCATCATCCGTCTGAAGGGGCCCCTGAAATAGAGCATCATTGTCTGGGAGTCTGGAAGAGGCTGATGTTGTGTGTGTGTGTGTGTGTGTGTCTGTGTATGTGTGTGTCTGTGTGTTGCATTTCCACTGCTGCCGGGGTTGAGTTCATTAGAGGTCTTTTCATTGGAAACAAGGAGTAAAAAAGAAAAGAAGAGGGACAGAGATTAGACGAGAAGTGAGAGGGGGGGATCAGAGCCTGACTGGGGGCCCGGGATAGACGGGACTTTCCTCTACAGGGATTCATAATGGTAACACGATAGCCCTGTCTGGGATAATGGAGCGGAGAGAAGAGGAAGAGGCCATGCGGGCGAGGGCTGAGAGCAGCATGATGTTGATGCTTTTTTCCTGGACAGAGGCCCTTCTCCGCAAAAATCCAGCCTCAAGTACTCTGTAACAAGAGCTGTGTTGTGGTTCAGTGAAAGACCCATAAGCTGTTGTGTCGGGGACGGAGAGTTTGTACGAATTCAGCTGATGTGGGGGCAGAAGGAGTCCTTGGAAAGTGATTCTCTGGATGTTGGAGTGCACTTAAAGCTCAATTTGCTACAACAGGAAAAACATTTGCTTATTTCGGGCTACGGAACACCCCAAAAAATGATTATTTTACCTATCACATTTCATTTTACTTCCTCGTGCATGAATGTGAAAAAAAGGCAATTCTGTAAAGTGATTTATTCACAATTTTCTTTGATAAGAATGTGAATCAAGGGCCCTGTTTTCATCTGGGTTCATTTTTGCAAACATAATGTGGAGCTGAGTGCAGGGCGTGCCTTCCTCTGCTGTGTTTAGGTAGCAGGCGTGGGGGTAAAGAGACAGGGGCCAGAAGCCTCCACACTCCAACAGCAGGTTTCAATTCCCCACCAGCGAGGCAGGTTAACTTATGCAGACACCAATATGTGAATGTGGCCAGGTTTATTTTCTTTTGATTAAATAGGCATTTGGGGCATGTGCAGCCGGGCTTGAGCCTCTATGATGCCTTTCTTTTCTGGGCCCTCGCCCTGGGGAGGGAGGGAGGGAGGGCGGAGGGAGACGAGGTGAGAGAGGAGCCGGATAGGGAATGCCGCAGTGAGAGAAGAAGTGGTAGTAGTCTGTTTCTTTTTTTCCACTCCTCTCCTCTATTCCCTCTGACACTACGCCCTCTTCTCCATCGTCTTCTCTCCCATGTCAGAGCTCCAGCATGAAATTCCACACATGCCTTTAATTTGGAATGGGGCAGCTCAGGAGTAAAGTTATCTTACTGCTGTGGAATTTTCCACTCTTGCCTCTGACGTTAGCCCAGAAGCAATTAGGCAAAATCAAGAGTGGGGATGTATTATCGGATTAAGAAAGCGGGGCGATGGCTGCCTGTGAATGAAAGTAAATGCGGCGCTCGCCTCTGTTTGTTCAGGTGTTCAGTGTTTACCGGAGAGTGTGAGTGAGAGAGTGGCAGGATGGAGAGATAACGACAAGAAGGTGAGAGGTGACTGAGGGATAAATACTGCAGTCCTCTCTGGAGTTTTATGCTAAAGGGGGCTGCAAACACTGAGGATGCATTGAGAGCGGATGAGTGAAGGATGAGAGAACATTAATCTTAACCTGGATGACCCATGCTCGTTATCTCACTTTCCCCCTTTCACTCATTCAGGAAATGTTTGCCCATTACCCCTCACATGATGAGCCAAATCTCAACTGAGTCATGCCTTTTAATAGGCTTCCCGGCCATGTTACATAAAAAATGGAAAAGACAACATTTTCTTCATCCCACAAAACAACTGCTCTTCCGTCCCACTCGTCCTCCTTTGGGAAATCTGCGAGCCACAAGTAACCCAATCACTGAATGCATGATGGATCTGTCAGACATGTTAGATCCGCATTTGACCGCCTGGCCTGCTTTTTTACTTACGTCCTTGGTTTTGGTTTTCTGCTGAAGAAAAAGCTGGGTTATAAAAAGAACAGCGGTTGAAGGCTTTTGAAGTTTTCCCCGAGAAACTGTGAAGAGGAGAGGGGAAACAGTTGGGTCCCTTCTACTTGAAATAGCAATTATGCTAACGCTTTGATATTTTGGATACTGGGAGCATGCATTCAAGCCTCCTTTTCTCAGCACTATAATACAGAGGGGGGAAAAAAATCCCATTTTCCTGAATAATAATAACCACATTGACGCTCAGAAAAGATCTTTACACAAGAGTTCAGAGACACGCACTGCTTTTTTCTCTCCCAAAATCTGAGAATAAACCTCCTTTTCAAGCACTAATTGATATAGAATCTAATGACCAGCTCCTTCTTCTCTCTGTTTTAGAAAATGGCACTCTGCCAGGTGCACAGCTAAAAAGAGAATTCACTCTGTGTTAAGCAGCATCGTAGAAATATAGGCTATGCTCAGGCCCTGCTCTAGTTTCTGTTTGTCCAGGTCATAGTCTGAGAAAAGCTCTAAAATATATTGGATCTACAAAATGGGATTCTATCTTGACTGATATATATTACAAATAGGAAGGGGATCTTCAGGGTGCACTTTGGCAGTCAGTCATCTTCTCCGTCATGTGTAGTCGGGAAAACGTATGACTGTGCTGCAATGAGCTATCATCAGGAAGTGAAGAGAGGACGACTGAGGCCTTTGCAACAGTTTCAGTTACATGAAACCCACCCCTGCTGTCTGGCCAACTCCTGCTCTCCACGCTGCAAACGAAAACATGGGTGTGGGCCGGAGAAAGAGGGAAGGAAGGAAGAAATAGCAATCTTTTTTCATGAATCTTTTTTTCTTTTTCTTCATCTAGCTATTGAAGATATCCAGAGATTTAAAAAATAAAATAAAAAACTCACATTTCAATGTGTTGACAAGCCACGTCTGATCATGGAGACAGATTGGGAGATAGGGATTGAGATGACAGTAAGAAAGAAAAAGAAGACAGTAAAGGACTAGTCTGGTTTACCGGATGTACAGTGCGGGTGTAACGCCTGACATAGGGCTGGGCAATATGGAGAAAATCAAATATCACAATATTGTTGACCAAACACCTCAATATCGATATTGCGGCGATATATAAGGTTGACTGGTGCTTTCACAAAATATTTACAAAATGAGATTTGTGATAAATAATCTTCAGTAATGTGGCTATAATGTCTAAGTGGGTAAAGGCAAATAATAGAACAGCTAGAACAGTTCACTTTATCACTTTACTGTAATGCAGCCTTTAAAACCAGGAAAAGACAACACTTCATATTACGATATTATGATATCCAAAATATAAAACGATATCTAGTCTTATATATCAGCATCGATTTACTGTATGTTGAGATATTGCCCAGCCCTAGCCTGACATGATGTCAGGCATTCTCATCCCCTTCCGCTATCTCCACTAGGGCGTCGTTGCTGCATCAAGACCATTGTGATTGGTTTAACCCTCTGGGGTCTAAGGGCATTTTCACACATCTTAAATTTACCTGTTTAGGGTATTTGCATGTCATATAACTGATCCCTGTGTGTCCATGTTCAGAATAAACTTGGCTTTCCGTATGGTGACGCCCAATTTTTTCTAGAGCAATGTGTAAAGACATAATTTTGTGCCAAAGCTGAAACGTATAAATTCTCTTTTGAAAACAAACCTTAACTTATGATGTGTTGTACGAATTGTTTCGGTGCTTGACATGAGTTTACCAAAGTCTTAGGCTATATATATGATTAAAATAGTAAATAAATGTCTGAAATGAAATTTCGCTTTTTGAGTAGGAGTTTTGTCAAAGATCGTCCTCAGAGGTTAAAGAAATACAAACAACCTTGTGTTAACAAATGTTAAAGCTGTAGTGCGTAGTTTCTGTCTCCCCAATGAGAAATTCTAAGTAATGACAACAACACTGTCGTTGCCACCACATGGAGCAAACCTTCAGTGATCGCGCACCCCCCCCCCCCCCCCCCCCCCCCTCCTCCACACAGTTGCTAGTAGCCAAGGAGGACATGGAGGATTAAAAAACATGATGGACTCTTCAGAAGAGGTCATTATCTTCACTTCAGTTTCTGCGTGGGAAAGTCACCTGACGCCACAATCTTCTGAACATAGTCATACTGAGAAATCCAGAGAGAGTTGTGTGGAGCTGATAGTCTTAATTAGCTTTGTAGCAACTCATTTGGTAATGGCTTGAATGTAACAGACATTAATATAGAATAGTTGCGCACTAAAGCTTTAACTTGTGCAGCTAGACCACACTCCAGCACTGACACAGCCTTATGAAGATAGGTCTGGCAATGCAAGACTAGTTAAGAACTAAATAGAGACAGAAAAAGAACAAACAGACAGAGGAATAGCTGTGAGTAAGGCTCAGACATACTTTCTGTGTCCGTGGACAGCTGATGAACTTGTACCAGTCGCACGCACATGGTTCCATTCATACTACAATTGAGGGTCTAGTCTATATTGATAACGTTTCACTTCAGCTTAAAAAGACTAAAGACAAAAAAGACAGGAAGTAGAGGTGAGACCTTGCGCAGTGGGTTGTCCGGGCCGGCTAGCGGCTCATTGAGCGTCTGTGTCCTCTACCTGAACTCAGACACAAGGAGGTGACACTGCCGTCTGCCTCTCAACACTCAATATCAATAACCACATTGGACATCACAGGAGGAGGACGTTAAGAGGAGAAGTGGATGCTCTTAGTGGGATGGGTAGTGGGTGTGAAACCTGCACTGTGACAACTACACCTGTGAAGTCGTGAGGAAGAGGTTTAATGGTGGGGTCAGACTGCTTGGCTTAAATTTAGCAGTTAGAACGCGGGCACCAAAATCCTCCATCTGTCACTAAAGGGTCATTTGCTTTGGTGTTCTGCACAGTGAAACGTATTATCTAAAGTAAGAAAAAAAAACATTTTAGTGAACCAAAAGCTATGGACGACTGTCAGCGTGAAATCCTTAAATCAGCTTTACTGGATCAGAAGAATAAAAAGCCTTGCTGTTACTGGCTGCATTGTGTTTTGTAAGTCTGCAATATTTTGTGTTTGACCTTTGAGCTTCATCAGGATGGTGAACATAGCTTATAGACAGCAGTATTGTTTCATTTGTGTGGTGTATCGGCTATTTTTATGTCAAATTTGATGTGCTCCCAGCCAGGGTTCATGCAAGTGGCTGGTATACTTGCATCACTCAGCAGCATGGGCGTAAATTTCATCTAACAAAAACACAACATTTCTCAAGAGCAATTATTGCAGGGGACACAGATAATACAAAATTGTACTTGTATAGGATATGTGTAGCTGTGGAACTCCAGATGAGTGACATAATTCGGCTTGTTTTCTATAAGCAGTAGCTTGAAAACATGGTGGGTGGATTTAGCAAGCTAGCTAGTTAACTATCCATCAAGCTACCAATCAAGCTTAGCGACGTTATAACTGCTAACCTAGCGGACTCGTGGAAAAATACATCATTTTTTTTCATGACTAATTTATTATTGACTCAGCATCATTTGTATTAGAGAAAATAATCTCTATATCCGATGTTTAAAAGTGAATAAAACAGCCTTGCCAGCCTACTTACTGAAACAATTTGATTTCTCCCACGAGTTCCACCGGACTTCTGATACCGTTAACATAAAGGGAGAAAACCAAGCAGTGGACTAAACCACTGTGAGGCAAGGGAGGGGGGACTCAAAATGTTTCTAAATGTATATTTTATGTACAATACACAACATGTACAACATTCACTAGCCATTTGGCTGGTGGATAATAAAATTCATTTTGTACCCTTCTCCCAGTATTCAGAATACACTGTTTGTCTTTGACTGCCGGCAGTGATCAAGGACAACGTTTTGGCCATACAAACTTGTCCAACAACCTCATTTATTGACTCTCAAATACCATGTTACTGGCAAGTAGTCAACATTGTCATTTGATTGGATTCGGTGCACATATTTTGTTTTGCTTCATAGTTAGTTGGTGAGTTAGTTATTCTTGTTATTCTAGTTATTCTACTTTGTAGTTGTAGTTTTTAAAACATGTTTGAGGACCTTGTAAGCCATTTCTACTTCCTCTGTGTTGGTTTAATAAAAACAAAAAAAACACCATATTTTTGTTGTATTGCTAGTCCTTCTTACCTTTCCCTAAGTGGCTATACCACTTGTCAGGCCGCCATTGTAAATAGGAACCTTTTCTTAATCACTTGCCTGTAAAAATAAAAAAATAAAGGTAACTTACATTGCTGCAGCTCCTCTTTTCACCCTGTGTGTTGAGCTCTCTGTTTTAGCTACAGAGTGAGACCTCTCACTTCTGTTCCATCTTTGTTGGGAGTCACACATGCTCAGTAGCTAGGTAAGGACTACTAGCCAGTCAGAAGCAGAGTATGAGGGCGTGCCCTGACAGTACCTAGGTAAGGACTACTAGCCAGTCAGAAGCAGAGTATGAGGGCATGCCCTGACAGTACCTAGGTAAGGACTACTAGCCAGTCAGAAGCAGAGTATGAGGGCGTGCCCTGACAGTACCTAGGTAAGGACTACTAGCCAGTCAGAAGCAGAGTATGAGGACGTGCCCTGACAGTAGCTAGGTAAGGACTACTAGCCAGTCAGAAGCAGAGTATGAGAGCGTGCCATGCTAGCAGCTAGGTGAGCATTATAACGTGTGTTCCAAAGTGACCACGTTTGTCTCTGAAGTAAAGGCTGGACTACAATAGAGCTGTTTGGAGCAGTTAGTGAACAGTGTTTTCTGTTGGAGATGGTAAGTCCCTTTGGGGTGGACTTTGGGCTTTTTCACTTTGTAAACATATAACATGCACAAAAAGATATATAACACAATAAAGGAAAGGGAAAAAGACAAAAAGCATAATATGAGCACTTTAAATCCAGACAGCTAGCTAGACTATCTGTCCAATCTGAGTATTCTGTTGCTAAAAAACTTTTGAATGTATACATACAAAACAAGTTCCTTCCCGAGGCTATTTTTCAGAGGCACCGGGTCTCTGTTTGGCACTTAGCACCACCCATCACGATTGTGATTGGTTTAAAGAAATGTCAATAAACCAGAGCACGTTTTTCTCCCATCCCAGAATGCTGTGTGGACTAGCCAGACCCTCCTCTGCAGCGCCTAAAACAATGAGCTTTGCACATATACATTATACAGATATAGCTTGAGCTAAAGCTAATTCTGGCCTACTTTCATATAAAATACAGCTGACAGACTCATTTAAAATGATATCCCATATACCGGTAGAACCTGGGGCAATTTCTTATGTTTCATCACAAAATAGGTTAGCTGATCATTATACTCATTCTCCCAAGAACCTAGTGTGTTGATTTTTTTTTTTAATTATTAAACATGGAACAATGGGCTGAAAATAGTAAGTAAATTTGACTTGGAGTCTGTTGGCTCCATTTTACTCCATAAAAAAAATGAAATGTTCATTTAGACAGACGTGAAAGGACAAAGTGATAGATGTGAGGGGCAAAGCAGACCCAGGAGAAATGGCAGGATTTAGTGAAAGCATGTGGTTCGGGGAAAGAGGGACCTAAACACTCAAATATCGCTGGGCGATTCTAAAACTAACATACCCCAAATCAGAAACGTAGTCTTTAGGCGCCCAGGCTCACTGAACCGTACCATTGATCTTGCCATGTGGCGACCATCCAGAACCTGGCGCCCGTGACCCGTTTTAATGGCTCGGACCGAGGTTGAAGAAGTACTCTGCCGTGAGCGATGTGGAGCGGGCCATTGTTGTTGTTTTTGGAGTCCAGAGTTACCAACTGTGAACTTCGCTGGTTCCGTCCAGACTGGGCCTGCTGATCCGTGCTCTGGCGCACTCGCCTGCCTGCTGGGCTTCCTGTGCTGGGGGGGGAGAGAGTTAGAGTGGGAGGCGGGTGGCAGGCAGCCAGGAGCCAGGAGCATGTGTGAGCAATCTGTAGAGCCAGAGCAGTCAGTGTGTGTGTGTGTGTGTGTGTGTGTGTGTGTGTGTGTGTGTGTGTGTGTGTGTGTGTTTGCGAGGGTGGGGAGGGGTTGCCATACCTGCTCTGTGTAATCACGTCTTAATCATACCTTTACAATGTCACTCTCTGCATTTAGCTGCATGCAATCTTCCAGTAGACACTCGGTGATGAGAGGTTTCAGTTTGAGGTGTCGTCTCCTGTCAGTTGAGGTCTGACACCAGAGTCAGTTTATTGCTCTCTCATCTGCACTAGGAAAGAATTCTCCCCCAAATTCACATTTGATTTCCATGTAGAACACAAAAGGCTGATTTGTTTCTGTTTTTTTTGGTCTAATGCCCAGATTAGTGTTTGCTATTGCAGAAGCACGCAAACCAGTGACCCTGATCCCTCAGTCCATCCCCACGAAAACCAACCCCTGAGGCCTGGAGAGCCTCTGAGCCCTGACCCATGAAAGTGACCGCCCAGCCCTCTGAGATTAACCCCTGACCGCTACCTTCGCTAATATCTGACCTGCATCCAACCCCCACAGAGACACAACAGAGCCCCATTCACATGATAGACTCCCTGGCTGCCCGTTAGACAGACACTTAGGGTGCTGTGGGCTTGCGTTGTGGCTAGACCAAACATTGCACTTTACAGTTTACTCCAGCATGCACGTGCTGCAACGAGACATGACTCCACTCTGTTTGTCCCAGAGCAATTTATTTGTATAATTTCCTCTCCAACAACACACTCCCTTCATTTCATAACTTAGTCTAGCTGTGGATCACAGTGTAGCTGTGGATCACAGCTGATCTACTCACCCCCCCACCCCCCAAATAAGGTGCACTGTTAGGCACCGGTGCGTTGTTTACGGAAAAGCTTATTTCATCACGTGGGCGCTCACTGTAGCGTACGGTTGCCAACTTAGACTTGGCACGTAGCTTGAACTCCTGAAGTCAGTCTGTATGCAAATAATGTGTAGCTGTATATTCCGAGAAGCTGATTACTGCATCAACCCCAAAGCAACACGCTCCCTCCTCTGACCTACATGGTAGCCTATTAAACTGACATGACAAATGGAATGTCTTCGCTCTACAAACAATCAGCATGTGGGAGTGAACTTAAAAGCTCATGCTATAATTATGATGGATGCCTTTTGTTACTGTACTTCTTCAGTGTTGCTGTCAGCGTAGCGCTCCAGGGCAAAAACTGCTTATTGATGGAATCAAGCCGTCTTGAAGTTTTGTATTTATAGTGTGCTATCAGGTTTGTTTTGGAGTGCTATCACAAAGACATGCTATCGGTGTTCCCATGCTGTTATCTCTTGGAATGTGGATCGGCACTGGCTGGGTTCCCACAGAGACGGGATGGGTGTGTCTCCCACCAGAGACTCTGTCCAGAGCAAAGCGAAGGATGCTGCAGAAATCACAGTTTGCCTAAAAATCAAGAAGTGGCATTGACGTCTGGATGTCGAGACTGACTCCACTGAGTGTGTGAGCGATAAAGACGGGGGAGGGAGAGAGGACTCACTGCAAAAAGGAATTCATCTTGTTTAATATATTGAATTACATGAAGGGAAATTCCGCCTTAAAACAGACTATCATCAGTTTGTCATCGAATGCACTGAACATACATATATATTTTTTTAAATTTAATAATTCAAATTCACAAGTCGCCAGGATGACCAGAATACTGATGTCCTAACTGCAAGCAACAATTCCCCAAACCCCACCAACATCTCCTGCAGACCACTAAACAGTCCTCCATTGGTTATTTTCCATATTTCATCTCACTGCTTTTTTAGAAGAGCATTTTCTCATTTGCCAGGAATAAAATTCTGGTGAGAAAATAATTTAATTCCTTTTTAAACGTATGCATTTTTAAATGTCTAAAAAAAAGCTGAATCAGAAGAGCGTACTATTAGAGTTACCTTAATATGATCTAATATTGGTTTCAGCCTTAGACAATATCTTTAAAGCTGCATTATTAATATCTTGGTCACTTGGGGCCAGTGGAACAAACTGTAAACAACACTGACATATTATCATAAATTTGTTTTCCTCTGTATCCCGGATTGCTGTGTGGACTAGCCAGACCCTCCTTTGCAGCGCTGCGGAGGAAGGTCTGCCAATGCGAGACTAGGTCTCCACCAACTCCTGAGGGAAATATCTGTCTCTTTAGTTGCTAAATGCTCCAATATGTTAAATACAACAAGCTAAAAGGTGCTAAAACTCTCCGTACAGCTGACATGAACTGCAGTTGGGTGATCATTTTACATAACAGAGACTTTTTTTCCATTGTTACTAGAAAAATATTGATTAGTGTTGCTTTAAATTATAAAATGTAAACTGCTCAGGATGCTAACATCCCCAAACTCCTAGAGTATGACGGTGTGATAAGATAGTTTTTCCAGGTGAGAGCTGTGATCAAAGCAACATGTGTTGTGGTTCTGGTTCTGGTTTACAGAGGCCACAGCTGCTTGAGAAACTGGGATCTTTACCTCTTCTGCAACAGATTTCTCCCTTTATGATTACTGAACTGAGTGGTATTAAATGGTGACTAAATAAAGAGGGTCTTCACCTTTGATTAATCCGTATTTGGCTAATGAGAATAAACCACGAAACAGAATGGGCCCAAACATGGACGTTACATCACCAACAGCTGTTTGTAACAGCACCAAAGCGTTTAATGGTGGGCTTTTTTCTTTTAATCCACTTAACCCTGCAGGTGTCCAAGCATTCATCACTGCCCACATAAACACAGCAAAATCATTCTCCAGGAAGCAGCGTTATCACAAAATCTTTTCTCACTGTCAACCTTCACACCAAAGCACTTGGATCAATATTTTCATAGTTGGCTTTTACCTTGTCTCATTTCCACAGACATCAGCAAGGTTGATGCGGCCAGATGGGGAAACCCTGTAGTACCCACTAACTGGGGGAGGGTGGGGAAGCTGTAGAAAACAACCACTAAACAAGTCTCCAAAGGGCCTCGCTATGTTGGTGGTCCTCCCCGCCTCAGATTTTATGGCCCAGTCTAGTCAGTGCTCTCGGGTCTTTCTTGGATAGAAAAAGGGGCAAGAAGAAGGGGAATGCTGTAATGTGTTGCTTGTGGGGAAGCACCCTCATGTGTATTGAGGTATCTTCTTCTGTAAAAGTTGGTGGCACTGGAGCCTACTGTTAAGCAGGCACGGACACATGGCCATCTGTTGTGGGACGAGACTGTGTGAAATTAAAGTGTAACTTTCGTTTTTTCAACCTGGACCCTATGTTCCTATGTTTTTGGGTCTAAGTGACTGATGGGAACAACAATCTCTGACATTGGTCCAGTATTAAGCGAGATCGCTGCAGTCAGCAGTGCTTGTTTTAACATGATCAGATTAATATTCTATGTGTCTGACAACATTATGGAAAGGATTTCTAAGGAGGTCGACCTTTCTGTTAAAGAGTAAGATCCTTTTTTTAAACATCAAAACATTGGCGAAATTGCGTTTGCTAAACCTACCAGACTCCTTTTAAATAAACAGTAATTTTAGCATCGTAAAATACACTTCATTCAAAAACAAAACTAGGAAAAGCTGCTCTGGGTTGTCTTTCCACTTTTCCAACCATCACAACTCTAGTTTTGGTTGAAATAAACACATAGTCTACAGATTTGCATGTGAAAATATGCTGGCCCTATACACGCTAAAAGTATTGTTTTTTTAAATGGAGTCTGGTGGGTTTAGCGCTAGTGACCTCAGAGCTGTTTCTGGTTAAACAGAAAGGTCTTAAAGAGGTTTTAAAAAGGTCTATCTCTGTAGGGATCATTGTCATAATGTTGTCAGACACTTATAATAATTATCTTAGGCTTTCAGTGGCAAAAAACACTTTTATTGGACCAAACTGACAATGCACATTTGCCCCATTGGCTTACAATGCAGCACGGTCTGTGGCTGCCGGTTCCAGCCTTCACACTTAATACTGGACCAGTTTCAAAGATTGTGAAAATTTAAAACATGAAGGAAAAGATGAATACCAAGAAAAAGATGAGGACAAGAAATAATAATCATCATAATAAAATAAGTGCCAGCAGATCGTGAAGCAGTTTTCATTATTAAGTTGATTTGTATAGCACTTTTCACAGACAAAGTCGCAAAGTGCTTCACAGGCCAAATAAATACATACATTCAAACAGATTAATAGTCATAAAAAGCACAATAAACCACAATAAATCTTAGTAAAACACAAAATCATAAATACAAAATAATACAGTCTGCAATTTGGCTATATGAACGCCTGATTAAAAATATGTGTCTTGAGCTGTTTTTTTTTAAGATTTCAACAGATGCAGACATTCTTAACATATGTGGTAAGGTGTGCCACAGTCTAGGAGCGATTGTTTGAAAAGCTCTATCACCTTTTGTTTTCAGCCTAGTACGGGGAACAGCCAGTAAGCCCTGATGTGATGATCTCAAAGATCTGCTGACAGTATAAGGGTGCAGCAGATCACTTATGCAAGCCAGTGCCTGACCACTGATGGTTCTGTAGGTAATTACAAGAATTTTGAACTGGATTCTGAATTGAATTTAATTTCTAACTCAGTGTAGGACACAACACGCCTGAGTTTAATGATGTTTCTAAGGTGGAAAAAACAAGTGCGGGTTAGTGACTTTACATGTTTGTCAAGGCTCATGGCCTGATCTAAAGTCACACCAAGACTTCTTAGGCTGGAACGCACATTGGAGTTTAGTGAACCAATATTGCTAGCCACTTCCTACACAATGCTGTCTGCAGCAACAATCAAAACCTCAGTTTTGTCGGCATTTAACTGAAGGAAGTTACTGGCCATACAGTCTTTTATAACAGACAGACACTCCTGTAAAACAATTAGATGATCAGTCTGGTTGGGTTTAAAAGATAAATACAATTGAATGTCATCCACATAGCAGTGGTTTGAAATTTAAAGGTCCTATGACATGCTGCTTTTTGGATGCTTTTATATAGGCCTTAGTGGCCCCCTAATACTGTATCTGAAGTCTCTTTTATATAGACCTTAGTGGTCCCCTAATACTGTATCTGAAATCTCTTTTATATAGGCCTTAGTGGTCCCCTAATACTGTATCTGAAGTCTCTTTTATATAGGCCTTAGTGGTCCCCTAATACTGTATCTGAAGTCTCTTTTATATAGGCCTTAGTGGTCCCCTAATACTGTATCTGAAGTATCTTTTATATAGGCCTTAGTGGTCCCCTAATACTGTATCTGAAGTCTCTTTCCTGAAATTCAGCCTTGGTGCAGAATTACAGCCACTAGAGCCAGTCCCACAATGAGCTTTCCTTAGGATGTGCCATTTCTGTGTCTGTAGCTTTAAATGCTATTGAGGAGGAGAGAAGGGGGGGAGGGGGGGGGGGCAAGGTGGAGGGTGGGGGTGTGGCCTTGACCAACTGCCATGCTTTGCTTGTTTTCAAGCCATGATGTCTCTCTCTTTCTCATGGGTGGGCTAAATTCTCTGGACGGGCAAAGCAGAGAAAGGGGAGGTAACCTTTCCCCTTATGACGTCATAAAGGGAAGATTCCAGATTGGCCCATCTGAGCTTTCATTTTCTCAAAGGAAGAGCAGGATACCCAGGGCTCGGTTTACACCTATCACCATTTCTAGCCACTGTGGGACCGGGGGCAGGCTGGGGGAACTCATGTTAATATTAAAAAACCTCATAAAGTGAAATGTTCATGCCATGGGACCTTTAAATTTACTGATATCGTGATCAAGTGGAAGCATATAAAGGGTGCACCCTGGGGCACCCCACATGTTAAAGCAGTGAACTCAGACATGTAAGGGCCAACAGCCACAGAAAAACTCCTATCTAACAAATAATAAGAGAACCAATCAAGGGCTCTCCCACATTCTACATTATCCCATCTCCCCTTGGCTACAGTGTCAAGGCTCTATGGCCGCCTCGTGTCCCTGACTCCCACCACTGTCCCTGAGCTGCAGCTGGACGGCAGATTACTGCCGTTAACAGAGGAAGAGGGAGGTGGATGTGGCTGGTTGGATAGTTGGTTGCTGGCTTCAGATCACAGGTTGTGTGCATACAAACATCAGAGCAAAACAGGCCGTGCCAGGCAGCCCCAGATCTGCCCTGCAACGTGACCAAGTTCTTAACCTGCACACTACTCCATATTTATGTTTTTTTTTTTATCAGCACACGTCACATTGGTGATTGATTTAGATTTTTGCAGAGCCCAACATTCTATTCTGTTCATTTGAGAGAACAAATGTCTTATTTATGTGTACTAAGTATCAGTGTTGTAATACTCGAGATCGGTCTTGGTCTCAAGACCACTTTTTGAAGGTCTCGGTCTTGTCTTGGAATCGACCACATTTTCGACCACATCTTGTCTCGATCTCGGATGAAGAGGACTCTGGATTATATTTCAAGACCGTTCAAGACCACAACTGCAGGGATATCACTAAATTGTCTGTGTATCGTCTGATTTATGTGTTAACATCATTAGTGTGATTGGACGTAAAACATTCCTGCTTCAAATGCAACCAATAACTTGACTCATTTCTAGTTTGAAATGTGTTACTGTTAACCCCCGTTCCCCGCCCCCCTTAACACGCACTCCCAAAGTGAATGTAGGTGACAAGAGAAGAAGCTCTGGCTGTCTGGGAGATGTCAGCCAAATCGTCGGTAATAACATTTTAGTTATGATATTCTTTTAAAGAGTTTATTTGCAAAACAACATCTTAAAGAAAACACACAGCAATGTGTAAATTCTGCAATGTAACGCTAACCGACACAGCTGGGACCACCTACAATTTGTATTGGCACTAAGTAAGGAAGCATTAAGAAAGGTAAGTGTGACGCTAGCGAAGTTAGCTAGCTTAAGGTAATTAATCTGCTTCTGTACCAAAACTCTCTAGAAATCTCTTCAGCCCTCACCCAAAGGGATTTGGCGAATATTAGCTATACATAATAGCTAGTTGTGTATACATATACTGTATGTTTCAGTTGTTTGGTCTGGTCTTCGTCTTGACTCGGTCTCGCCCTGCCGTGGTCTTGGTCTTGACTCTGTCATTACCCCTCAGAGTCTTGGTCTCGACACACTCTGGTCTTGGTAATGACTTGATCTCGGTTTAGGTGGTCTTGACTACAACACTGCTATGTATGCAGGTTTCATCATCTGTGCTCCTCGTTGTATCTGGAGTAGCCTAGACACCCAACAGTATGTAGCGTAACCACACCCGACCATGATGTCAGGGTGTACTGACACATCGTAACGACGTGTTGGTGGGGACGTGTTAAGGTAAACAGTAGAAATACAGTGTTTGCATTAAAAAGCAATCCACCAGGGATGTGTGCCTGCATGACAGGGAGGGTTAAACGGTGGAGATGTTTTTTAGACAGAAGAGATCGCACCTAAAAAGTTGGAAGGATCATTTTGTTGTGCAGCAGAGCCAGCCTGACGCATAAGCCAACTAAGTGGCTGCTTAGGGCCCCTGTGGCCAAGTACAGCCCCTTTAAGTTGACGTGCTAGCTTGCAGTGCATCTCTCTCTACATTACATGTCATTTAGCTGACGCTTTTATCCAAAGCGACTTACAATTAAGTACTTTTGACTGACAACAAGTAGTAAGTGCAAGTACATTAGCTTTAAATAAGCAAAGCTACAAAAAGACATATGAAAGTGCAGGTTCAAGAATTTGTTTTGTTATTTTTTTATCTGAGGTGTAGAAGAGATGTGTTTTTATCCTTCGGCGGAAGATGTGTAGGCTTTCGGCCATCCTGATGTCGATAGGGAGCTCGTTCCACCATTTGGGAGCCAGGACAGTGAACAGTCGGGATTTCGTTGAGTGATTAGTTGTCCCTCGCTGTGAGGGGGCAGCAAGCAGTTTGGCTGATGCAGAGCGAAGTGGGCGGGTTGGGGTATAGGGTTTGACCATGTCCTGGATGTAAGCTGGGGCTGATCCGTTCGTGGCCCTGTATGTAAGTACTAGTGTCTTGAATCGGATGCGGGCAGCAATTGGTAACCAGTGAAGAGAGCGGAGGAGTGGTGTAGTATGAGAGAACTTGGGGAGGTTGAAGACAAGCCGAGCTGCTGCGTTCTGAATGCGCTGCAAAGGTCGGATGGCACATGCAGGCAAGTCAATCAGGAGGGAGTTGCAGTGGGGTTAGGGTTAGGGGGGTTAGGGTTAGGGTAGTCTCTCTGTCTTGCTTACCTCTCTGGGCAGCACATCTCTTGGTCTGTGTTTGTATTGCTTGCTTGCCAGCCACTTCCAGGGCTGTGTTCTGTGACATTGTGCCTAGTCTATATCCATGACGTTCCACTTCTGGGAAGGACTATGGTTAACTGCTCCTCAGATCTCTGCAGGGTAAATCCAGACAGCTAGCTAGACTATCTGTCCAATCTGAGTTTTAAGAGTTTTAAGCTCCGTCCGGCGCTTAGCACCTCCCAAGATGATTGTGATTTGTTTAAAGAAATGCCAATAAACCAGAGGACGTCTTTCTCCCATCCAAAGAATATCTGGTTGAGCCATGATGCAGCTGGAAAACAGTATTGTTATCTGTAATTTACAGCTGCTTAAGTTTGTCAGTAGAGGAGATGCTGACTTCAGCCAGTACAAGCACAGACTTTGTCTTATTGGTTAATTGTAATAAATGTATGTTCTTTACCATACGGTTGCCTTTATTATGTGGTTTTGGTTGTGTCATATCCTTTCTTCTTTCTGAAACCAGAACACAACAAAATTTTGAAGATGACTACTTTTCACTTCTGCCACCTAAACAGGGGCCGAAAATTGTCTGATGTTACTATTTTTAAGTTACATAACATAGTTAGGGTAGGAATTTGGCATAAACAGCATTACTAATCCTAAAAACCTATTTTTTAGAGAATGAATAGTGATATTTCCCCAGAAATAGAACTTTTGCTCCATTGATTTGCCTGTCCAGTCAGAGAGACTTGAGGGGAAATGACACAAAGTTATTTTAAAAGTAAAAAAGATTTGGGGCTTTTAAGAAAACCTACAGGGCTGGAGCCCCAGAAGCCACCCCTTTGCTCCGCCCTTAGTTACAATGAGGCTGGGGCCCAAAACCAAATCCTGCTAAGTGCTGTAGGCCGTTACATTGTTGTGTAGTTTAATTTATAATAAAACCTTGGATTTTATAAACTACATGTGTGCAAAAATCTTAATTTGTAAAGTAACTAATAACTAAAGCTGTAACAGATGAATGTAGTGGAATAAAAAGTACAATATTTCTCTCTGAAGTGTAGTGGAGTAGAAGTAGAAAGTGGCATGAAAAGAAAAGACTCAAGTAAAGTACAAGTACTTCAAATTAGTACTTTAGTACAGTACTTGAGTAAATGTACTTAGTTACATTCCACCACTGGTTATAGTCATAGACAACAGGATGTAGATACAGCTGATACACAGGGACTGTACTGCGCTGGAAGTCAATGAAGTTGGGCATTTGTCCTGCATCAGTCATCACAGCCTCTTCCCTCATTATGTCTCTCCACCATGGTACATTGTGTAATCCCAGTGTGTGTTTGTTGAAGAACAATACATGTTAGGAATATGATTCTCCCAGTACATGTTCCACATACATGAACTGATTAGATACTGAAGCACCTAGATGCATACATTTGCATACTAATGAAAGCACCGAATCCCTTTTAATGCTTTAAGATCCTTTTATATTAATAGTGGGCATGTGAAGTGTGTTGACTTGGACATATGTGTTAATTAATGCATCAATGTGCTGAATTATTGACCTCTGGCATTACAGGTTCTGTTTAATATATTATGGTGATTAGAATGAGGATGGCGGGCAACTCAAGTGCCTCTCCAGTATATTGTAAAGCTGTACAGTTCAGCTGGAGGTTGGTGCAGTTTAGGCAGCGGTGATTCACTAGCACTACATCTGTATTCCGCAGCCTTGGTCTTATGGCTCAGAGTAAACTCTGGAAGAATGATTCAGCGGTGATGCACTGTGTTTGACCCTGTGTGCTGCTTCCAGTCTGCTTCGATGGACTCGCAGTGAACTGGGCAATTGCTGATAATGTTCATAAATGAGCCGCTGGAAGCCAGTGGAACGTGTTGAGCGATGTGTGCGTATGCAGCTGCGTCGTAGGAGGTCTACACATTGTTGATTGGTAGCAGACCAAATCGGGCAGGGCGGCACAGCACAGCACAATGGAGCATCCATATTTAGTCCCCGGGCTTCCTGCTGTCCCCCGTCACATTGTTTACACATACACAAACTGCTGGAGAGGAGCAGTCATCCAGATGCATGAATTATAAATCTGACACAGATGACACCCTTCCCAGCTCCGTCCCACACCACGCAGCGCCGCAACAAAAATAATGAAGCATCCACGGGCCATATGAGAGTTGCGGATTGGGCCTTTGACTTCATCCTTGAGCGATTCCTCGCCACAGACCTCCAGCGTTGCACTGAACAGCACAGAGAGCTTAGATTCCACTTAGGATCAACATGCTAAAAAACAACAAACGCTTTAAGTCCTCTTGGCTCAGTCTTTACTTCTCCAGAGCGCTTGCATTGAAGCTCAGCAAAAATAACACTGTGTCATATTTCCCTCGCCCAAAGTGATTCAATGTTCAATTGAGCTTACAAAAAGGCCAGTGGTTTTGTTTTTGTTCAGGACACACCTCTCCCACTTATCCATGCTCTACCTCCCAGTTTCTACCTGCTTATTTATTTCTCTTCTCTTTTGGTTAGTTTCTCTCAAATTTCTAAATCATACCAGGCAACATTTACCAAGAGCTCAAAATAATATTCCTTACAGCAGCAGAACATTCAGGTAAGCCTTTTTAAGTGCAATGGGACTCATGTAACTTTATCGAAAGTGCTTCTCATGCCATCGGCTCCCACTCCGCTCCTGCATAACCCATCCATTAAAATAAAGTAAGAAGTAAGTAAGAAATATGAGTTTTGCCTAATTTCCTGCATCCTGGAAGAGCTACATTTTCTTTGCTATAGTAGGCAAAGCCCAGGGACTATGTTGAACAGCTGGGTGTAGGAATGGCTGCAGATAGGCTGACACTATAATTAGTCACTGGAATGGTTTCGTGGAAAGCTAACAGTGACCGCTGTGAGTCCTCAGGGTGGAGGAAGAGAGTTCCTTATCCCTGAGCAACATGTCGAGAGAAGGAATGAAAATGCTAAGGAATCCCAACCGTGTGTGTGTGTGTGTGTGTGTGTGTGCACTCTCCATCAACCACTGTCGCTCTTCCATCTCTCACGCCTGTTGGCCCCAAAAAAGCAAAACATACTGCTAATGTCTCTTCTGGGAAGGATGGATGTCGTTGTGTGTGTTTGCATGCATGCTGAAGTGTGTGTGTAAGTGATAATGGAGACTCTACAGTATGTCACACTTCAGACTAAGTTTTGCACATATACCATATACCATGCTGAAATTAAGCGGTACGATAAAAAGTTGCAGGTTTTAGTTAAATAAACATGGTATCATCACCCTTTGCTATTTTGGAATTCCATTTTCAGTTTTGATAGGAAAGACTTTACACAAATTGTGCAATCCTGTGGTTTTGGTCAGTTTCAATGTTCCCTTCCTGCCTCTTGTTAACTGAACCAATGCTCTGCTCACCCACTGAACAATGAATAAGGAGAGGGCCCAGTGTAGTAGACTAGATGGAGAGGTTTTTCTCAGAGTGAGTATGAGCTTTGCAGCTGACTCAAGTGAGAGTTTTCTGTCCCCCTTCTCAGCGCCTAGTGACTCCAGTGAAAGCTGGACCCTGTTTGTGGCTCCAGATGTGAGTTATCTCACCTCATGTCAGTGGCTCACAATGCTTATCACCCCCCCCCCCAGCTGGGTTGTATGGTCTTAGAAGGTGGAGGAGGGTGAACTGGGGGTTGATGGGTAGAGATGGGTGACTGGTCAGAGCGTCATCCTGCTGGCACTCAGATCATCAGCCCTAAAAGGGGTTGGTTAACTGAAATAATAAACAGGGTTTCCCCCAGTGTATTCCAAGCCTGGTGGCCAAACTGGCCTAAGTTGTCCCCCACTGGGCCTAAGTCATTGGGAATTATTATGTAACACTGACCTAATGTGGGGCCATATGAAATCTGTTTTAGAGGGTTTTTTTAATTCTCAATTTTCACGATTCCATCCATGTTTCTGTTATAACAGAAACTATTGGGCTCTACATTAATGCTGCCATCAGTCTGTGACTGGCCCCAGCAGGGCCCTTGTCGACAAAAAGACTTTTTTTTTTTTTGTTGCTTACTTTTGATTGCACCTAGCCTTGCAAATAGGTTCTGCCTCCACCCCAACAGAGAGCCAAAGGGAAACGGAAACTTAACGAGTTTGTTGTAGAAGTTAAAAAAAAGAATTCATATAAAAAAATGGCCAGCCCTCGAACATATACTCAATGGTGTAAAAGTCAAAATGCAATGGAAACAGACTCAGAATAAATCGTGACATATATAAAGCATATGAGACAAAAGCATCAGAACTGTGGGGAGCTATGAGGATGGCTCTAACATTCCTCAAATTCACAAGAAACATAAATGTCATATTTATATATTATATTATATTGTATATTCGCCACTATTGCACTAAATGCTTGCTCTTGCGAGGAATTGTTGGGTCCCTGTAAATTACAGAATGTGGTCTAGACCTACTCTATCTGTAAAGTGTCCTGAGATAACTCTTGTTGTGATTTGACACTATGAAAAAATGTAATTGAATCATATTTCTATCACATTTTAGGTTTAGGTTTATTTGCACAATTTAAAATTAACAGAGTGACAAAGATAACAAACAAATACAGTGCAGGGAGAGGCAAAAAACCCAGAGGGCTTATTTGAAGCCTCCACCTTGATAATTAAAAAAATGTCATACCATCATATAGAACAAACAACAGAGAAAATTGAAATTGAAAAGTGAGATAGGAAAACAAGAACATTTGTTTTTTTTCTACATTGTTTTCCAACGTATTAGGTTTGACTGGAGAAATTAATGCCACTAAATGTTTATCTCAATACATCTAACTCCTAATAGTCACTTAACAGTAGTAAATGGAACCGCATATTAAATTGAATTTTCTTTTGCGGATTTTCTGGAAATTCGGTTAAAATTTGCACTACATTTGGATGAAGACCTGACTTCTGAGATCTCTACCTTTACCCTAGTCTATGTCTATATACAGACAGCTAGCTAGACTATCTGTCCAATCTGAGTTTTCTGGGTTTGAATTTTCTTGTAGCAAGTGTTGCATTAGTTTCTCACCTATCTTAGAATATGGACAGTTTTCCAGAAAGACAGATGAATGAAATCTTTTTGGAGAGATTGTGTTTGCTAGTGGGACAGCGGCTAGCCTGGGTGATTTTAGGACTTCGGCTGTCTAAATCATTAAGATCTGGAATCATAAGAAAGGTTTTACAGCAATGCGTCAGTTACTCTAGAACACACAAACTATGTTTACATGTATATAGTGTGTAATGGTTCCAATGAAAATGGTTGACAGTGTGTTCTGTGGATTATCCAGATTATCCTGGAAAACTCTTTAGATGAATGCAGTAATAAAATAGAAACTAACTAAATAAAAGTCGTCTGTGTGGCCAGACACCACAAGCGTTTAGTGAGAAAAAGTGAGTTTTTTTATTAATGTGGGTGAACAAGCCCTTTAAAACCTCTGTAGCTCTCGTCCTGTCACCTCTACATCATCCACCACTTGGCCCTGAAGTAATGCATTGTCAGGCTGGTAATTAGGCTAGTTGTGGTGTAATTACACATTGCTGCTAACTTATAAAACTTTTTGCAGATTGGAAACACTGGGCTGTCTACACGATAAGCCTGTATTTTCCCTCTGGCACTCTTCCATTCTCCTTCCCTCTCTTTTCCATGTCTGGCTCACTGGGCTGTCTGTATGTCTGCTGCACTCTAGTCAGATCCCATGAGAAACTGAAGACAGCCTGTATTGCTCTGACCATGTGTGTGTGTGTGTGTGTGTGTGTGTGTGTGTGTGTGTGTGTGTGTGTGTGTGTTTGTGTGTGTGTGTTTGTGTGTGAGTGTGTTACTGGAATTGTGTGTTTTGCCATATGCCAGCCCAGTGATACTTAGAGAGAGCAAGGAGGAGTGCAAACAACACACTGGGATGGCAAAACACACAGATTGATTCACTTAGTTGTCTACCAAGTCTGGCAAACATTTTTCCGAAAGAGTGATCCATGTTAGTGCACATACTCCCGAGTAGATCTATCATCCAAATGCTACGTGTGGTGAAATGAATTAAACTTATTGATTTATGAAGGACTGTTATGTGCAGTGGGATTCAGTATCCTTGCTGCAGACAGTAATGTGAATTGGATTACCATGACTCTGCTATTACCCCTGCAATATTTCATCTGTATAAAGCACAGAGGACGACAGCCATCAGTCACACTGAGTTTCTCATGCTTCGGCCCTCTGCGAAGTGTACTGATGTCATCTCTGGCATGAGCAGCCCTGATGTGGACATTTCAAATTAGCCATGATGTCCGCATGAAAGCACTTATCTGTATGACTCATATACCAAGCAGAGGTCAAATATCTCGCCCATGGGCACCTCATGTCCTGCCTTCATGGAGCATCTATATCTTATCAAATTTAGATAATGAAAGACATACTTGCATTTACACAAAGGGACATGTCGCAGAGAGCAGCAGGCTAATGCCCTGTGCTTTTTCAGTTCTCTGTGGGTTACAAGTTAGATCGAATATAATATACACTTCAAATAATTGTGTAAGTAGTTAAACAATACAAACGCACACGGGGCAACAACATGTGTTTTAAGTTTACAAACATGAGTTAACCCTCTCCTTGATTTCATGTTGTTTATGGGAGTTGTTTAAGGAGAACCAGGAAATGAGTCGGGGGAAATGCATCACTACCAAGCCATGGGCGAGCAGCGTGTGTCACTGCGACGTGCACGTCAGGCTATGGTGTAGGGTCCGCCGTAGACGCAGAGGGATCTGCGGGGGTACGCCGTCGATTCTACGCAGAAGCATAAAAAGGCCTTTACGGTATCAGATTCAGAAGTCCGGTGGGACTCATGGGAGAGATCGAGTTGTGTCAGTAAGTAGGCTGTCAAGGCTGTTTTATTCACTTTAAGCATCGGATAAAAGGATTTATTCTCTAATACAGATGATACTGAGTCATTAATAAATTAGTCATGACAAAAAAATTATGTATTTATCCATGACTCCACTATGTTATAAAGTTACTTAGCTTGTTTGGTAGCTTGATGGATAGTTAATTAGCTAACTTTAGCTTGTTAATTCCACCCACCGTGCTTTAACTAGTTACCGAAAACAAGCCTAACAAAGTTGTCACTCATCTGGCGAGAGCGCTGTGCTTTTCTACCCTGTGACAAGAGTGTGTGAATGAACTTTAAGTTGTTAAACTTTACTTACTTAGTGGCCGGCCGGCCGGCTGGTTGGCTAGCTAGCTTTCTAGAAAGCTCAGCTCTCAGTTCAGCACCATCTGTATTAGAGAAAAGAATCACTTCATCCGATGTTTAAAGTGAATAAAATAGCTTTGCCAGCCTACTTACTGGAGTTCCACAACTACACATATCCTCTACAAGTACAATTGTGGCTGTATTAGTGTCCCTTTCAATAATTGCTCTTAAGAAATTGTATGTTTATTGTCCCCCCCATCTGATCGATGAAATGTACGTCCATGCCCTTGCCTCAGGAAAGGGCTTAAACAATGAAAATGAGTAGGGACCAGTGACCTTGTATGCTCTCTTTAGGCTGGCAACATCAGAATGAGAAGTGGATTAAATTAATGTACCATAATGCGAGGAGAGAATGGGTGTATCATTACTTAATCGGTTCCTCTCCTACCAATTATTTCACCACTTTTAAAACGAGCAGCTTAAGCAGATAAAATTAAATCTTGGTAAAGCAAAAAGGAGAGGCCGATGAGGTCCGCAGCCAGACGGCTCACTATTTTGCAGTCCTTGACTAAATATCTGAGATCCACTGAAACAAGCAATTAACTACAAGGATTGTATTGATGCAAACTGCTTCCTCAGTGCACTGCTGTCCCTCTTTTTTCCAAGCCATGCTGAAAGGTCCATCCATTAACAGAAAGCTAGTTGATGGAATGTCTTAAGACGAATAAACATTGTAGCAAATGTTATATACAGCTATTGGTGATATCCAGTACCTTGCATTCTTGACATACCATTTTCTCCACCCACAGAAGCAGAAATCCGATCAAGTGTGCTATGCAGCTACAGCACTGTACATTCAGTTTTTTTTCAGATAAAAAATACTTCTTATCACTCTTTCTCACCGTCACATTTCATATCTCCATGACTGTAAGACTGCTCTGATCGCTGGCTGGCCGATAGCTGGTGACTCGCCGCCGCTATGAACTGCACGCTGCCCCGGCTGGGCTTTTGTGGAAGTCGGGACCATGGGCGTAAATCTGATCTAACAGTAGGGGGGGACAATAAACATAAAATTTCTGAAGAGCAATTTTTGAAGGGGACACAAATAATACAGCCACAATTATACTCGTAGAGGACATGTGTACACAAGCCACAAAAATACCTTAAAACATAATGACTTATTTTGAAAAAGTGTCCCCATATAAAATAAATACAATACTTGTGTACACTTGTTAAATTAGCTGATCATAATGTAAATTAGTGAGCCACTAGTAAAGCTCATCAAATATGAATTAGGTTCATAGGTTCACCACGCAGTCATATTATAATTATGAAATCTTGCGTCCTCCGCATAAATATTAGGTTTGGTCTGGGACAGAGGATATATATTTAACTGCAGCAAACCCACTGATCAGCCACTTCAAACACAACTATAGATCTTCAACATTAACCCTAATGTCAGTTAGGCTTATCTCCGTGGTAACTTTAGTTGTAGTGGGTGCATTTCTATCCAACAAGCTATTAAACAAGCTAGCTAACGTTACATTATATTACACTAACATAGTGAACTTTTTGTCATGACTAATTCATTAATTACTCAGCATCATTTCTACTTGAGAAAAGAACAACTTCATCCGATGTTTAATGTGAATAAAACAGCCTTGAACCACCTACTTACTACATTCCTGTCACTACCGATGTGACTGGGAGTCGAGTGCAGATCCTAACGTACAGCAGGCAGTGGACCAAACCACTGGGAGGCCAGGGAGGGGGGGCTCAAAATGTTTCTAAACTTAAAAAGCATTTTTGGGGGTTTGTATTGTTTTACTACTTACACAGATATTTTAAGTATACATCATTATGTTATTTACAATACACAGCATTATTTTAATGATATTTCTAGGGGGGGACAACCCTTAGATGGGGGGGGGTCCCGACCCCCCTGGGATTTACGCCCTTGGTCGGGACTGTTACCGATGATGATCACTGCTCCATTGAGGAAGCCAGGTCGCCGTTGCTGTACAGAAATTCCAAAAAGATTTTTGAGGTTATTTAGAAGCTGTCTCACATAATTTGTCTTCCAGAAAACACTGACTAGTTGAGATTTTCAATCTAAGACGATCAATATCGTATTCCAAAGATCAGCCCGTTAATCAGGTTGTTATTCACTGCTTACTGCTTAAGAGGATTGTTGTGAGGCTTTCTGGGAACTGTAGGAAGTCCTTTAGGAAGTAGAAGTAGATGCTTTTAGGAAAAGTGAGGACACACTAAACAGCTAAAAGGTGCTATTTAGGCTTATTTCCAAAACCCACTGGTACCTTATCCATTAATAGATAAATAGAGGAAAAATATCACAATAAACACAACAAGAGTCCTCACAAAAAAACATCGAAGGGCAATAACATCATACTTTACATTACTTTTTGTCTTAAATAACACTGAAATGTATATGGACCCACAACTCACTTTTTGCCCCTTGGCCCACAAGCGGGTTATTCCAGCCCTGGTGGGAGAATATTACATGCAAACAGGTAGATCATAAACGCAGGTAGATGAACATCATGCAATTTCCAAAAGCGACTCAGTTGTGTGCATGAATCCAGATCAAGGTGGATCAAAGTTCATCTCTGCATCAACACGAGACAGCTGTTCACACAATGGGTTCAGAGGTGAGGGGGCTTTACATGATCCTCATGTGTTGCGAGTGGCCTGCGTGCCCTCTTCCTCACAGATCTCTTACCTTACAACAATAACCACAATCCATGGCTGGACCGAAACACACAAAAAATCCCTGGGCCTTCAGATCTCCTGAGCAGATGCCTGTGGGTGGTTTGATATTGCTAGGGAAGCGCAGACCTCATACCATCCGGCCCTCTCAACATCTGTCCTCAGTTACAGTAGGCACTTTACTCCTTCAAAACCCAGCTGTTTAGGGATTTGCTCAGTTGGTGTGGAGCTGGTTTGATAACGGTTGTGTTATGTGGGGGAGAGGCCATCCATCCATCTTTGTCCGCTTATCCGCTATCGGGTCGCGGGGGTAGCAGCTCCAGCAGGGGACCCCAAACTTCCCTTTCCCGAGCCACATTAACCAGCTCCGACTGGGTGATCCCGAGGCGTTCCCAGGCCAGGTTGGAGATATATCCAGGGTACAAGCGGCCAAAATGGGTTTCCTCAGGAGGGTGGCTGGTGTCTCCCTTAGAGATAGGGTGAGAAGCTCAGTCATCCGTGAGGAGCTCAGAGTAGAGCCGCTGCTCCTTTGCATCGAAAGGAGCCAGTTGAGGTGGTTCGGGCATCTGGTAAGGATGCCCCCTGGGCGCCTCCCTAGGGAGGTGTTCCAAGCACGTCCAGCTGGGAGGAGGTCTCGGGGAAGACCCAGCACTAGGGGGAGAGGCCTTAAAATCATATTTGAGAAGATTCAGTATTTCTGTGTGTGTGAACATGGGACTGTATGCATTTGTTAATGCCTTGAATATCATTGCTTTCACCCGAGTCTCGCAACACTGCGGAGGAGGGTCTGGCTACTCCACACAGCATTCCGGGATGGGAGAAAAACATGCTCTGGGTTATTGGTATTTCTTTAAACCAATCACAATCATCATGGGTGGTGCTAAGCTCCGGACGGAGCAACAGTATCTCTGCTAAATAGCCTCAGGAAGGAACTTGCTTTGGTGGAACATGTGTACGTTCAAAAGTAGTTTTAGTCATGCAACAGAAAACTCAGATTGGACAGATAGTCTAGCTAGCTGTCTGGATTTACCCTGCAGAGATCTGAGGAGCAGTTAACCTAGTCCTCACAAATCCACCAGAGGTTAGAACGCCAACACAAAAAAAGCTGAAGGTGACGGACATCCCGCTGAAAATAAGGGACATCCGGCAGATATAGACTACTTTCCCCCCAAATTTCTCTCTGCTGTTTCAGCTAGTTGCTAACCAGTTGCTGTGGGATCACAGCCAAGGAAAATAAAAGCTCCCCGGAGGAAGAAACTGAGTAGATTAGATAACCAATGTTGGGATATGATGTAGTGAGCTCACTCCTTTTCAGTGTATTTGAAAAGTAATCATCTCGTAGCATGTGATGGCTGAACAACACATTTTGTTTTCAAATGACTTTGGTATCCAGACATTTTGTTACAGACAGCAGTATTATGAGCGGAAAAACAAGGAGCACATGTTCATAGTCACTGCTCAACAATACCCCCAAATGTTGACAATGGTTTCCTGCTGTTGATTCACAATTTCATCGTAGGCAGTGGTGATGGATTGAGGAATGTAACACAGAATCAGTTTTGTGTTTGTGTTACACTGTGGTGCAATTGTTTGGGTTCAGGGCAGCTCCTGTGGCTCTGTGAGATAGATTCAGAGGATGCAGTGACCACTGGATACTTTGGCGTTCTTAAAATAATCCTAATTATAGGTCTGCAGATGGATTCTGATGGGAAATGGACAATTTTGGTCCACAAGGCCCACAAATGTGCAGCTATTATAGCCGAGCCAAGTTTAGCACATTCTTTCTGTATGAAAAAAGGATCCAACTTTTGAAATCAGCTAGATACACTAGAAGCAGCATAAAATCATTCTTTGGCAATTCTCTTTGAGAGCGAGCCATCAAGGTGACGTTAAATAGAATCGGTCTGGAAGTGGTTTCATAACCCCTGCATCTTTTAAAAAATGGCCAGGCCCATTTTCTTTTTTGTTGCCAAGAAGAAAGGTTAAATTATTATCAGTTATTTATCAGTAGAGAACTAAAAACAAATGCTGAGACAAGAGCCTGTGAGCCAGCTTCGGGATAACCGGTGGCCGTAAATTAGACCGATCACAGAAATGCTCATGTTTGCCAGGTGGCACTATAGCCCCCTGATGGTAATCTGTCCGGCCCATGCCAAGCTTTAAAAGGTGGCCTCACCCGCTACATTAGGATTGCTACAATTACAGCCTTCCATTACCTGCAGGTCTATTTAAAGCTTCTGTAGCAGGCCTTTCTCCACGGCCACCTTTGATGTGAGGCCACCTCAGTAGAGGTAACTTATGCAATACACCATGTACACTGATTGGACATAATGATAGGGACTGTCTATCCAGACAGGGCTGTCGTTACAGTTGAGTGCACTGAGTTAAAGGGGAATTTCGGTATTTTTCAACCTGGACCATATTTTCACATGCATTTGTGTATAAGTGACTAATAATAAATACAAAATGATTTGCCAAGAACCGGGCTGCAATGTAACCCTACAGGGCAGGGGTGTCCCATGTTTTTTAAGCCAAGGACCCCTTAACTGAGAGAGAGACGGAGCAAGGACCCCCTACTACATATATTGTATAAAATTAAGTTGCATAATAAAGTGGAACATACAGGCAGCCTAAAGCCTTTATACATGCCTTTTTAGTTCATATAAAATACTAAGCTATTAAATAATTGTTGGCATGATTTTATAAATCAGGTTTTAATGTTAAACATACATGTGGCAGAGTGAACTTTTAGGATGAACTGTATCTGCGGATGACTACCTTACTATAAGCCAGTAAGACCATCATCAATGTGTTTTTTTCACAAATAGGCTGATTTATATCTGCTAATGATTTGTTGGATTCATGTTAAGACACGTACAGTTGTGAAAAAACTTTTAAAAGTTGCAAAGAAACTCCCTTCATTCATGTTGCCCGATGATGGTCTGGAAGCTTAATTTCTAGTAAAACATCATATCTTTATAAACCACGTGTTTTATGTGCAAAACTCTTCATGTGTATAGTAACTAAAGCTGTAACAGATGAATGTCGTGGAGTAAAAAGTACAATATTTCTCTCTGAAATGTAGCGGAGTAGAAGTAGAAAAGGCATGAAAAGAAAAGACTCAAGTAAAGTACAAGTATACCTCCAATACTCAAGTACAGTACTGGAGTAAATGTACTTAGTTACATTCCACAACTGAGTGTCACTCTTAAGATTCATGAATTCCTGTTCAAGAACCCCCCCCCCCCCACACACACACACACACACACACAAACACACAGATTCAAGATGTTAACCCAGGGTTATGGGGAATTGGGGAACGGCAACTGCAGTAGCCCACAGCGGGCAGCACTGCTCACACAAGCTCCGAAACGCTCCGACTCAAAACCACAACTGGCAAAACGAAGCGGTGACATCAGCGTCTCTGCACCACATTTCAGTGCATTGCATATGAGCTGCATATGTACGGCACAATTGAAAACAGACACAGCCAGATGGTTGGTTGCTGGGCAGTATTCAGGCGGTGTGCACTCTATGAACACAGGGAGCAGCACAAGTGTTGACCTTCAGTGATACTGAGCAGATGCCAGTAAGTCACACAGGCCAAATCAAATGATATGCCTTTTCCCAAACTACTGTATCACAGCAGCTACAGTATCTCATATCACTCCCATTGTTCTTGTCAGGTTCCTCTCACGTTCTCCTCGCCGTAACATGTCATGTTGTCCAAAGTCATAACCTCTGCTATCTAAATGCTTCATTCTATGAGACAAATTGTGTACAAGCTAGGACTGCACGATGTGAGGAAAATATGCGATAATGTTGTTTTGATATCGCAATAACGATACTTGCGATAAAGAAAACAGATATTAAAGTGTGCCGAGTTCTGCTGCTTTCAGTATTCTGCTAAAATACAAGTTGCTTGTTGAATTTAAAACGGATGAAAGGAAATTATTTCTGACTTTATTTCCTTGAACAATTTGAACATTGAATTGCATATAAAAGGCACCACTAAAACAGGAATGACAGATACATTTTAAAGTGCCATTTTCTGCTGTTATTTTCTACCAACTTACACAAAAGAATCGCTGAGTATCTTTTGCGATATGTCGCAGCCTTTCACGATATGTTTACTGCGCCAGTTGATATTGCAATAACGATTAAAAAAACTATATATTGTGCAGCCCTAGTACAAGCACCACAGGAAACTCAAACACCAATGTCTCATTGACTCTATTTAGTCATTATGGATGTTTTTTTCTCCATTTAAGTGGCAACAGGATATGTAAAGTCAACAACTGGAACATTGTTACAGGAAAGGAGATAATCATCAAGTAGGTAATTCATAGTTAAGCTGACTTTGTGTAAACATGATCATTATTGTTGCAACTATTGCCAAGGGGACACATTAACAGCTGTATTGAGGCAAAGGGGACAGGCACATATGTATTTCAACGGCTGGATACTAGGCAGTGTACTGAAATGATTCTCACTGTGGGAATACACAAGCCAGGGCGGACAGAAGCCTACCAGCCTCCCTCCCTTAGTTTCAGGGGAATTCAGTTGTATGCAACATCTGTGTCAATATTATGGAGGTTTTCGAGTCCTCTGTTCTTTTTAAGAGGTGGAAAGGGAGTACAGCTTTCAGCTCTGATGGCCTGGAGCCAGAAGGGTGGAAAGCAGGTTTTGGCAAACCTTACAGGAGAACCAAAACAAAAAAGTGGACCAAAGTTGGATTAACTGCTGTAAATAACTTTTTTTTATATTATGATGTTATACACAAATAATGATTGTGTTCTGTAATATACTATAGACCCCGTGAAGGACATTCTAGCAGATACATGTATATATATATATATATATATATATATATATATATATATATATGTATATATTTTATACCTAGAGCCAGAGAACCTAGAGCCAGAGCCAGAGAACTTTTGGAATTTTTGCTTGAAAATTCAAATTGCTTCAGGGTGCCCTGGTAGCTCACCTGGTGGAGCATGCGCCCCATGTGCCAGGGCTCAGTTCTTTCCACAGCAGCCCAGGGTTAAAATCCGACCTGTCTTCCCCCTCTCTCTCTCCCTATCTTCCTGTCTACAGCTGTCCTATCAATTAGCCAAAATGCCCAAAGGGATGATCTTTAAAAAAAATCATTATTATGGATTGATTGACTAATTGTTTAAGCTTCACACAAGTCTAAGCTAAAACATCTCATAGCCTATAATGTTACATTTTAACACTTTAAAATTCAAAGGCAATATTTAGCATATGAATGCATATTAAGCCTACTGTGCATAAACATAAAGACACAATACAATAAGAGATGTGTGAATTTGATGGTCAGCTTACACACATTTGTATTTCGCAAGTAGGCTAATAAACCTTCATAGCTTGACATCAATCATTCTGATTACAGCCATAGTGCCCAGCAGGCTCTGTCAGTTATGTAATAATTTAATTCAAGTAGTTTGCCTAGTTAAAGACAAGGTATAGGCCTATAGATCTATAGACTACCAGAGTTTGATTACTTTGTCTTGAAACGCTGAGTGTGAAGTGAGCTGAGCAGCATCCAGCTGCTGCCTGCCTCCCCGCTGGAGAAGAGGGATGTCTCCTCCGTGCTGTGCTGTAGAGGGGCTGTTTCCATGTTCCCTCGTCAGATCCCATACCCAGCTCAGTCCGTCCAGAGCAGCGGCGGGGATGAGCGCTGGGGACTAGGCGGCAACGCAACGACGCATTTCACAGGTAACTGTAGGCTACTTAGGTAGAGTGGCTCCAGGTCGAGCGTCTGTGTGTGTGTGTGTGTGTGTGTGTGTGTGTGTGTGTGTGTGTGTGTGTGTGTGTGTGTGTGTGTGTGTGTGTGTGTGTGTGTGTGTGTGTGTGTGTGTGTGTGTTTTTATGTACACGTCCCGAGGAGGCGAGCTGCTGCTGTGAGGAGTGCACGGAGGTTGAGAGTCGCATCTGCTCTGCGTTCAACATTTCCAGCGGTCCCTCAACTTACCAGTCAAGCCAGCTACCTCTCCTGTCCGGGCTGTCCCTGCTTCCTCTGCCGGCATTAGAGGATTTAGGACCATACTGTGGCACTCTCAGGACGCGGCATTAGAAGGTGAAGGCATGGGAGGATGGCGGTGTTTATTTTTTAACTTGAAGCATGTGTGGGGGCGACTGCCACTATTTGCGGACGCGCTCCTATCAGCTGAAGGTTAAAGATTGCCGATTGAGCTAACCAGGCTAGCGTTAGCCCCGTTATGTGCCGTTTTGTCGGCTCTTGAAGAGAGGCCAAACTCCGTCCAAATTACGCAGCTTTATATGTCCTGGCTTTCCAGTAGAGATTTATAGCGAGAGGGACACTAATTAAGGACTTAAGTGAAATACTGCGGCCGTGGCTTGTATTCGGAAGGCATTCTGTGTTACTCCGAAAAGCTATACTTAGAGATGCATTTTAAACTTGTAGAATTGCTTTGCCTTAAATTTCCTAATTGGGATTCCATCCACAATGTGCTGTGATGGGCGACAGTAAGCAGTTAAGCAGTTGGAGTTATAAAACAGAGCCATCATTGAAATACAGTCTGTACAGTGGGTCATCCATCCGCCGAATTTAACCATGGACCTCTACTGATCCGTACGAGGTCTTAAGTCTTGTCAAAACAGGTATGCATATATTCCTTACTCTAACGAACCTTTAAACAGACTGATGTTTTAACGGGATTTGGCGTGGTGTCTCCCGGCGTCTGTGAACTGCGCGCATCGGGGCTAGGCTAGTATGCTACGGCAGCAACCTGCAACGCAACCAGCAGGGCTAGCATCATCCCAAGCCTGTCAATCATTTCGTATAACGACATGATGACAACACTCGGGACCAGGAACTTGCATCGCTCTCGGTTCTGCTCGGACGCTTAGGGACACCAAATGGCGATGGAAATGAGCTGCAAACAGCCCTTGGCAAATGGTATGCCAAGTTTAGGTTGCTTTGATGTTTGCATGCTGTCACTTTGTCACACCTGCTGTTTGCATGATGATGGCTGCTGCTTGACCTCTCTTCTCCTTCCCCCCCATCCGTGCCTCCTGCACGCTCTGCCTCACAATCTTGCATTATTTTATACGCTTCTGTCAAAACAGCCGTCCTGCTGCCAGTTTGCTGAAATTGGTATGTTATGTGCTTAAGAATTACATTTGTTCTTATACTGAATGCTGAACTTAAAAGGTTTTACAGCGTTGTAATATTTAATAGCCTTCAAGACTGGATGATATATCACTTCCCTGCTCTTCACTCACACCTCAAATTATGTCACAGTGTTTGCAATTGCTTGATGGCTCTAATTTTAAAAGGTCTTGCACATAAATTGTTACTGTCACTTTAGGGACCTCTAGAGGCCATATTGATTGATTGAAAGCCAAGATTTCCCCCTAATCCGTTCAAGTGAAACATTAGTTATGATGTTGCTGCAGTGAACAAATGGATTGCCATCATCTCAAGTAGGTGTTTGTGTTGTTTTACTATTTTATACCCACGTCTTATTTGGACTGGTCTGTCATGGCCTCAGGTCAGATTAGTTTACGTTGCGTTGGTTATAGTATTTATGGAAGTAGTCTATTAACATTGCCCGGGAGTGATATGTTCCATCTCGCCAAGACCTTTCATAGCTCAGTGAGCTTACATCAAAAGCTGTTAGTAAATGTCAGTAAAGAAGCATTTTTTCCTGACAATGTGCAGGATTTGCATTTCCCACACCAGCGCCAAAAAAAGGTTAAGTAAAAATCGTAGGTGTGTGTTGCATAGGCCCATGTGTGTTATGTGGTAAGTCTTTCACACATCCTTGAGACTGGGATGGTGTGTGAACACAAGGCCCTGCTAGATGCCCTGGGGTGGGGGGGAGGAGATGGTGGGACGCAGAACATATTAAGAAGGGAAGCAGCTCATTAATTCCTTCCAGCAGCGGGGGAAAGGGTTGGTCAGCAAAACTGGAGGGGCCCTCCACAGCTATGAAATGAGTCATACCAGTTCAACTTTCAGGAGTGGTCCAAAACAGCCAGCGATAAGGGGCTGGAATAACTTTTTGGTGTTGCAGGCAATCCGGTTATCCCACGGCTAGACTTTCCCTTTTTCCAATAATAGCGTGTGTGCACTGCACTAGTTATTTTTTAGCAGGTTTGACAGACTATCTTACTCCCTCAGTCCACTCTCTGTCTGTCTTAAGTTTCTAGGCCAAGTGCATGAAGAAAATGAGTTGTTGTGCCATTGGGTTAGCTATAGCCAAAGCCTTTGAAAGTCCTCTGATGTTTGCCCGGCTACAGGGATCCCCTCAGAGGTCCTGCCTGATGTCACATGTGATGTCAGAGCAGAGGTGACGCAGGCAGGAGGAAGGAGGCCCGTGGATGAAGCCAGCCAGAAACGTGTGAAAGCTACTGATATCTGCCAGTGTGCCTGTAGAGAGCGAGAGCACAAGGCAGAGAATGTAAGGCATGCAACGGCATGCAGAGTATTCAGTGAATATACTGATAATGTCCGATGTGGATGCTAGCTGGTTGATGTTCATATGTGTGGCAGATGGTCGAGCGGCCTGCTTTGTGATTTCTGCGTGTCAGTTTTATGCCAGTGCGGCGATTAAGCCCTTGAGATAACCCTGACCCTTCATTTTCACGTGTTTACTGCTTTATTAGGGCTGCACAACATATTTCCTGAGAATATAGAGTAAGGATGTGCTTGTTATTGTCAGTTTAGACAACGTAATTGTATATCTCGAGGTTGATATATGATTTCATCACGATATGATTCCATTGAAAGACGATACATTTTCATATTGAATTATTGCCCAGCCCTACTTTACGCACGTTATCTACAATGCGTGGGAGAGCCTTTTCATCCCACCTGTAATCTGCAACACAATTATATAACTCTGCTGTTACCTGTCTTTATCATACTCTTGATGTGCTCCAACTGTCCTAATGAGGCATACTCTCTTGGTTTGGTAAAATAGATTTATGTGGGATTGTTTATTACTTTTCTTTCTATAATGCTGTGCAGGAGGCACGCAGAGTTCATCTGATTAGCAGGAAGCCAGGGCGTGCTAACCCTTTGATCACTGTGTTTCTGGCTGATAAACCATGCCACTGTCATCCCTAGCAAGCCCCGGACCTTGACAGACACTAATTACAACGAAGCCAGTTTGGCATGCTCCGAAACTGCATGGGTTTGGAATAGTTCAGTGCAGGTGATGCCGCGGTTGGATTAGCGCGCCTAATAACCTCTCCTTTCTGTTTTGTTTTTGTTCCTCATATGACGTGATCATTTTCAAAGGTTGGCATGAGCTGTGCCGTTTTGGAGAGTGCTGGATGCATTCAGTTGAAGGAAATCTCATGACGTCAAATCGCTACATTGCAGCTGAACTGAGCTAAGCCTGCTCTACAATGGAAACTGGGTCCATTGGTATTATTACCCTCACATAGTCAGTGTCTTGCTGGTTGCTGCACAGCTTTGCCTTGTGCATTAATTAGCTGTAAGCTATACTGCTCAGTTGTTGTTGAACATTTGCTTTGGATTGAAACACTGATACTGCATTAGAAAAGTGTTTGGCTGAACTACTTTTTTGACAGTCTGAAATGAATCAGAACCAAACTGTACTGTTTCAGACTGTGATGTGTTGGAATATGCTGGAATAAAATAACCCCCCCCCCCCCCCCCCCCCCACACACACACACACACACACACACACACACACACACACACACACTCCCCCCACTCCCCATCCCATCCTGCCTTTGATTTCGCTGCCAGTGGAGTCTGACTGTAATAAGTTTAGGACTGAAACAATGCAGCAGGGAATATCTTAGCAGCCCACATGCTTTTGTCCGTGAACTGCCATTCACAAAAGCAAAACAACTGTTGCCACGGGATATGCTCAGCAAAGTAATACAAGTGGGCGTTTTTGGCTAAACCTTTCTGCATGAGCTAATTCACAATGCCTGTTATTTTCACTCTCTACGAGGAGGGCGTGGATGTTAGAGGAAGCACGTGGGTTGCAACGTGTTGATGAGCTCTCTTTTGTGATGGCTGGTGAAATCTTCTTTTTTGTTTCCCATCAGTTAAACAGAGATTCACGTGTTAGTTTACAATCCTGTTGCAGACATTTTCAACTTTAATTAGTCATTGTTGCAATAGGTCATAATTGCCCTAAACCAGGGGTATTCAACGTTTTTTAAGCCAAGGACCCCTTAGCTAAGAGAGAGAGACAGATCAGGGACCCCCTATTATATATATATTGTAAAAAATTAAGTTGCATATTAAACTGGGCCTGCAATAGTCTCGCTTTGCCAGACGTTCCTCCACAGCGCTGCACAGGAGGGTCTGGCTAGTCCACACAGCGTTCCAGGATGGGAGAAAAACATGCTCTGGTTTATTGGCATTTCTTTAAACTAGGGATGTCCCGATCAGGTTTTTTTGCCCTCGAGCCCGAGTCCGAGTCATTTGATTTTGAGTATCTACCGATACCGAGTCCCGATCCGATACTTCTATAATATATAAAAAAAGAATAAAGAAGAGCGAAAAAACAGATCCAGGATGTTCTTTATTTTTTATTTAGTTCACCTTATTTTAACATTCAACAACTCTGTTAACAAACAGAGCACTTCTGTGAGGTAGCTTGAACAATCAAGTAATAACATCAATTCTTCACTTTTGGACTTTAGTGCAACAGTAAATATAAAAAAGTCTAATGTAAAAACAAATAGCACCTCAACTTAAGATACCCGGCAGGCATGGAAACAAATAGGAACTGCCCTCTTACTGTCTGAGAGACATTTAACCAATAGCGTCTCTGCAACAAAGTGATGTCATGCCGCACGCGTTGCTGTTTCTGTGTGGAGTCAAAAGGTTCTAACTCTGTGCCACCGCATAACTACAGATGTGTTAAAAAATAATGAGAATATATATACATATATATCCGAGTCCTGATCGGGAGGTAACGTCCGATTCCGATCGAGTCTGAAACCACGTGATTGAGCTCGATTTCCGATCATGTGATCGGATCTGGACATCCCTACTTTAAACCAATCACAATCGTCTTGGGCGGTGCTAAGCGCCGGACGGAGCCACGTTGCTTCTGCTAAATAGCCTCAGGAAGGAACTTGGTTCCACTTCTGGGATTGCTCCGGTTCCGCTGGAAATTCCACCGAATCATACTCTTTTCAGCCGGATGTCCGTCACCTTCCTCTTTCTTTGTGTTGGCGTTCTAACCTCCGGTGGATTTGTGAGGACTATGGTTAACTTCTCCTCAGATCTCTGCAGGGTAAATCCAGACAGCTAGCTAGACTATCTGTCCAATCTGAGTTTTCTCTCGCACGACTAAAACAATTTACAATTTCGGAGTTTAAAATACCAACACAAAGGAAGTCCAAGGCAACGATTATCTGGCCTAAATGAGTGAAATCCGGTGGATTTTCCTGCGGCAACAGAGCAATCCCGGAGGTGGAGCGTCAAGGATTTAGAATACCCCTGCAGTAACTCTGAGGACCAAAGGGTCCCGGACCCCGTGTTGAAGATCCCTAAACTATAGTTGAATGTCTCCTGAGCATAGTGGGATTTTTCTGATGGATGCAGAGTGTCCAGAGGGCAGATAGCTCCTCAGATAATATGCCCACACTTTATGTTGCTGAGTTACAGTCTACCTGAAGTGGAGAACTTTGTGCTTTCTAGAGGTCAGTGTGTTTAAAATATGGCCCGAGGTTGTTTGACTGTTTATTCCTCTGGCACCAGCCAAAAACCGGCCTCCAACTTCTTTCCCCCCGGACAAACAGGGAGCCTGCAGAGAACCTGATTGAAAACGTTTGCGACACCGTCGGCTCTGCTCCGTCCCCACGACGACGCACTTCCTCAGGAAGAGAGACAGCCCCTCTGCCGGACACGGTGATGTCACATAGATAAACAATCTGTGCACCGTTGCTTTTGCTGAATGTGATGGGCTGTCATCCCTGAGAAAATCCCTGTGCGTGCACAGTCCTTACAGATGCAGGCCAGAGACTAGCCAAGCACACACCCACTCGGGTCAGTTGTTATAGATCCAAGGAGACTGGGAACAATGTGGTGGAGAGGTGCGGCTCTTTTTTAGGAAGCAGGCTAATCGTGGTTTTTCCAGGCTCTGGCGTATGAGATTTCTTTTGTTGTGGTGTTTTTTTATACTGGAGCCTGTTCAATCTAGATTTGTTTTGGTCTGTAGTTCTTCACTTTTAGGAGGGATGTGCTATTTTAACACATCTCAGTGTCTTCTTCAGGATGACTTCTATCACTGTTACTTAAAATGTTTTGACCACAGTGAAAAATATATTCTCTTATACAGTATATTTCCATAGTTTATTTACATACTTTGTAACCCATGCATGCGTTCTGGACTATTTACGAACACCCTGAAACTGCACTTCTGTCCTCCCTGAGGCCTGATCTAGGTCTCTGTCCTGCATTGTCTGCAGTGGTGGAATGTAACTAAGTACATTTACTCAAGCACTGTACTTACATACAAATGTTCTTTTCATGCCACTTTCTACTTCTACTCCGCTACTCTGAGAGAAATATTGTACTTTTTACTCCACTACATTCATCTGTTACAGCTTTAGTTACTAGTTACTTTACACATTAAGACTTCTGCTCACAAAACACATGGAGTTTATAAAATCTGATGTTTTATTCTAAAGTAAACTAGCCAACAATATAACGACTACAAGTCCAGCTGAGATGATCAGACCATTAAACACACAGCTGGTTGGATCCTTGACACTTTCTACAGTGGGAGGAGAGTTCTGCACGAGCACTTTTACTTTTAATAATTTAAGTACATTTTCCTGATCTTACTTGCATACTTTTACTCAAGTAACATTTCCAATGCAATACTTACATACACATACACACATACATACTATGCATACTTACACTTAAGTAAAGGATCTGAATATTCTTCCATGACTGATTGTCTGCCACCCATGCTGTCCCTCTGCTCCCCTTCCTCCACACCTTCCCGCTATGCACCCCTCTCAGTTGGGCCATGAATAAGGAGCTGACACCAAACTGTCAGCCTGCAGGCCGTCATGCCCCTGCAGCTGGTGTAGCCACCAGTATGGGCACATGCTAAGGCTGTGCAATTAATCACAATTTTAATCGCGATTTCGGCTCCTAATGATCGGAAAATCTGAATAATCGAGAAAAACGATTATGTATCACATTGCGTTTTGCAAGTAAACTCTTATTTTGTCTTGTGTTCTGAATGGGAAAAAAATGTCAAATGGGAAAAGTATCAAGGGAAGTTTTCACAGTTCTAGGTGTTTTTTCACTGTTGACTTGTTTTTCTTTTCACTGTTTTTTAAGTTCAGTAATTGCAACATCTTTCCAAAAGTAATTGTGTTAAATAGTTGTGATTTCAATATCGACCAAAATAATTGTGATCATGTTTTCCATAATCAAGCAGCCCTAGCACAGCCCCCCCAACCTCCCCCCCCCCCCCCCCCCCCCCCCCCCCCACTGCTTTAAAATGCTTGTGTCTGAGGGCCTAGGTGGCCTAGTGGTAGAGCGCGTGCCCATATATAGAGTCTCGGTCCTCGATGCGGAGGTGATGTGTTTGATTCTGATCGGTAGCACCTTCCTGCATGTCATTCCCCCTCTCTCTCCCCTTCCATATCTAAGCTGTCACAATAAATGCCGAAAAAAAATCTTTTTTTTTTTAAATCTTTAAAAAAATAAAACAATGCTTGTATCAGTTTTTAATAAACAAGCCCTGTCCTGGCCTTGACAAAAGTTCATTGACGCCCAAAGGCAGCGGTCTTCCATTTTTCACTGTGTAGTAAATGGAAATGATGTTAGAGTAGTAGTGTACAGTGGCAGATTAGAGAAAATGTGGAGGCTGGTTTGAGGGTCGTCTGTAGGGAAACGCCAGCCCCATGTGGCTCTTTTTTATTTTTAGTTTACTTTGCAGCACGTTATCCATAAACGGTATCATTAATTTCTCTCTTTGAGTGAGCTGTGTCATTAAAATACAGCACATTGCCCCCCCCCAATTTTGCCAAATTCAAGTGCCTGTAATGCCAGTCGTTTCCACACAAGAAGGCATTGTTGCGAAACACAATGTTGTTGTGTTTAGGGGGATGAAAGCCGGCCATTGTTGCATACCGCTGCTTGAATCCGAGGTTTTATTTGATATAAAATGGGTAATTCCATTGCGTAACAGCATTAGCAGTATTTAAACAGAGCTTGTCATGGGAAAGGAAGGAGTGGGGGTGGTGTAGTGGTGGGTACCACTGAAAGCAGGCAGGTCACTTTACAGGAGGATATCCTCACTTTTACTGATGATTGAGATTATCCTCATGTAGTGATGACACCAAGAGCAATTGCCTCAGATTAAAGGTTTAGCTAGATTAGACAGCATATGGATATGTAGTTAAAACAGGCTCATGTGCAGCGATCATAACAAAAGTGAATTATCATATTAATGAACATAGCCCTTGAACTAAGGCTCACTCAATTACTGTAAGCCTTTGCCTGGTTGGAGGGATAGGCTTTATCTACAGGAAGAAAAAGGGTGGTGATACCAATCTGACTCCGATCTCGGAGTCTGATATGGGCTTCTCCAACGCTGTAGGGAGACTTCATTTAAAGTGTAGAAGAAACATTTTAGAGAAACATTCTTGTTTGTCACATGAGTTTGAATAAGCTTTAGTGACAAACGACCGCAAATATTACCATCTTGGGTTCCATTTTTTTCCCGGCATTTACAGTACTATGTGACTTTTTGAACACAGTCACTGGCCCGTTGCCCATTAAGTTCATCTACAGTTCATGAAATAACAGTCACTGGAAAACAGTGTCCCTCCCAGGTCCGCATTCTCATTTGGAAGCAAATGAAGAAAACCAAAACCCATTTTTTGTTGGAACATTGTTCACACAAACCTCCCTACCAAACTCAGAACTAGCCTCTCCTTGAGGGGATTACTCAAAAATACGCAAATGGAAAGAGTTAAACTCAACAAAAGTATTAACTGGGTAAGCGCCAAGAGTCAATCCTCCAAAACTAACAGGTTTAAGGTTTTAAATGAAGAAGATAATCGTATTAGAGAGCCAGACATACAAAGAGAGCCGCATTTCACGGTCTCGGATCCTGTTAATCACCTAGTAGGCTATCCTAGGGTTCAGGTACAGGGGGGGGGGGCTGAAGAAAACAGAGTGGGGTAGTGATGCTGCCCTCTGAGTCAGGACCCCTTTCATAGATGGATTTTGTCATCTCTATGGGACTACCATGGCTAAACAAATGCTAAGAAGCAAAACAAATGCTAATCTGTTTGCAGCTGAATACATTTCGGCGAGGCTGTGTCAGGCCGTTGGATTTTCAGAACTGAAAACAAGCAATTTGGCCATGCCATTAAACAATCATAGTGTGATTGGCTTTTAAACTGTCTGAACAGCATTTGATTATGGCAAGGAGTCTCACACTGCTGTTCCTGAAAGCCATTTCTTATTAAGGACAGCCAGGTTGTTGGCTGTCTGCTCCAGTGGAGAGTATTGAATGAGTGGGCTGCAGCAGCATCTGTCCTGTTGACAAGGCAGCAAGCATGACTTCATCAATGGCGTTACATCACGAGCAGATGCACCCTGGGTATCATCAATGCAATTCTTCATCAGTCCTTGATACTAATACTTATGGTCATTTTTCTTTCTTTCTGCAGAACACAAAAGTCATTGATTTTACCTTTACAATCTTTGTAGATTATTGGAGTTTAGTCAGTCTTATTGCAGTATCCTTTGCTCAGTTGTGTTTGCGGTTGTCCCTCGACAACTATTCCATCTTCAAGCTTAATTAAAACACTTACAGCATTAGTGCTTGTCAAGGAAAACACAGATAGGGTTGCAACTGTCTATTCTTTTTTATTATTGATTGGTTTGTAATAGGGCATGAATCTGGCGATACGATACGTATCACGATACATGGGTCACAATTCAATATATTGCAATATATTTCGATACTATGCGTAAGGCGATATATAAGGGATTTTTTTAAAGTATAATTTTAGAAAAACTAATATTTAAAAAAAAGAAAAAAGACATGATGTTCATAAAAGTCAAAGAAGTTTACTATAGGTAAACAATTCAGTACACAGAACATCAAACTGCCAGTTTGGGATTGTGGTTCACAGGTTCTTAGTGAGCACATTTTGATATACTAAAGTAGGCCAGTTCAGCCATAACTACATTGTTAGCTTCTAGCAAAACGTCAGGCACTGCTAGGTACTGCTAGGCAAGGACACTGGTGGTGAGTCTCAGCATAGCCATCTAGCGGTAGGGGGATTAAACACAACATAAACGTCAACCACTGTCTTACATGAATATTTTTGAACATAAAAAAATAAAAAATAAAATAATAATAATAATTATTATTTTTATAAATGATATTGCCTTTTTGAAAATCAATACAGTATTGCAAAATAAAATATCGCAATACTCAAGTGTATTGATTTTTTTCTTACACCCCTAGTTTGTAAATTATTTCCTTCCATTTTGTCTGTGTGTCTGTCCGTTTCTCTGTTTAAAGCTTTACTGCGTAACTTTTTGATATTAATGAATGTCCGTTACATTCAAGCCATTACCAAATGAGTTGCTACAAAGCTAATTAAGACTATCAGCTCCACACAACTCTCTCTGGATTTCTCAGTATGACTATGTTCAGAAGATTGTGGCGTCAGGTGACTTTCCCGTGCAGAAACTCAAGTGAAGATAATGAGCTCTTCTGAAGAGTCCATCATGGGTTTTTTTAATCCTCCGTGTCCTCCTTGGCTACTAGCAACTGTATGGAGGAGGGGAGGGGGTGTACGATCACAGAAGGCTTGTATCATGCGGATGCGCAGACAGTTTTGTTGTCATTACTTAGAATTCCTCATGGGGGAGACAGAAACTACGCACTATAGCTTAAAGTATGGTGTCGTCCATAAAATGAAAGCAAATAGTGAAGGATTTCCATCCCATCATTTTGTGGCTTGTTTTATCCCTCCAGGCAAAAAACAGAATATATTCAATTGACTATCATAGAGGACTAAGAAAACCATCAAATTCACATTTAAAGAGCAGTAACAATCAAATCATTGACATGTTTGCCTAAGAAAAAAAAAACCAGTGACATTTCACTGCAGCACCAGCAGCCTGCTGAAACTCTTGTTGCCGTTGAACATCATGCTATTTAGGGTTTCCTTTTAAGGGTGTTTGTTTACCTCCACGTCCTCCTCAATTCTAGACATGGTTGTGTTTGGCGCCGGTAATCTCCGAGTGAGATGGAAAGAGGGTTGTTGCTAGGAGGACTGAAGAAGAGAGGAGGGAGGGACAGGCTGCTGGAATGGCGGGTGATCTCAGTTTTGTCGTGGGTTTTCGGGGGTCTTTTTGGTTTGTTTTCGTCCTCTCAACTGTCCACATGGGTTGGGACCCTTGACAAAAAACTGGACACGGGTAGCGGGTGTAATGGTTTTAGCGTCACCTTCTTTTCTCTGTCTCTCTCCTTGTCTCCTCATGTCGTCCCCCTCTCTCTCTTTTTTCTCCCAGTGATGGCCTCAGCTGCGCAGCTGTGCCGGTGATCCTGCCGCTGCACGTAGGGAAGAAGCAGAGACGCCTTGACAACGACCTACCTTCCTCTCTCTCACTCTTCCTCTCTTCCTCTCTCTAAAGGCGGAGAGAGGAAAAAAAAAGAAAACACACCAACATAAACAAATGCGACCATGTACAGCGTGGAGGACCTCCTCATCTCTCATGGATACAAGCTGCCCAAGCATACCACCTCCACCTCCTCCACCCCTACCCCAGCCCCCGCGTCATCATCCCGCCAGGCTTCCTCGTCCTCCCCGCCGTCCTACAGCAAACACCATGAAATCCTGGAGAACAGGCCCGGCCCCAGGACAGTGAACGGGTATGAAAGAGGTCCCGGGATGCCCTATGGGAACGGTGGTGGATCCAGGCAGCCTCAAGCGTATGGCAGTGGCTGTCCCAACAACAACAACAACGAACCCAGGGACAGAAGCTTGTCCAGGCGGGAGGGCGAGGGTCGGGGCCAAATTGACACCCACTCCTTGGGAGAGTCCCTGACCTCAGACAGCGGGTAAGACACAGTCTGTGCTGTACCTTGAGAACAGGTGATGTGCTTCTGTCTGAGCGACCTGTTTGCATGCTTATGGTTGTCCTCAATCTTTTCTGATACATGACACGGTCATTCATTGTTATGGTGCTTTGATGGAGCAGATTAATTAAATGAAATACCCCATCAAGCAGTTTTGCATGGGGATTTTGCTTGGCAATCTTAAATGGAACTGCCTAACACTGCTGCTCAGTCTCTCCTGCCATCTCTCTGTTGCGTCTGTATTTCCCCTTGTGTGTAACTTCCTCTCAGTTCATCTCTATTCCCTTTTTCTCCTCCTCTTCCCAATCAAGTCGTGGGCAGGGGAGGAGGGATAGTGTGTGCTGGAGTCTTAATCTGCCACATGGGACCTTGGAGTTGTAATCAAAACAGCTTTGGGGTAAACCTATGTGCCCCATTTGAGCGTGCCCATTCTTACACTTTTTTTTTCTTTACATTCCTTTCTTCTCCCAATCATAACCAATATAACCGGCTTCCACTGTTTTTTTAAGTATTTTATCTGATTATATAATGCATGCCCCATCAATAATACAGGATTCATATAGGGTGTATTTAAATATGTATATGAAGGATAGGCTATATTTAGCTTAGTCTGGAGTTATGCAATTGAAAGCCTCTTGGGTAGGGACTGCTAGAATGTATCATATTTTCAGAGATATCGCCCCGGCTGCAGCCAATCTGTTTTTTCTTGAAAACAGGATTGTTTAATTTGCCTATTTGCACCAGTTCTGGGGGTTAGTGTGCTGTAACTGAGACAAAGTCAATACAGCTGTCCCAATGTCCACACAATTAGGCAGATTTTTTTCCCTTTTTTTCTTACATTTTGTTAGTCTGACTTTCTTTTTTTCCCCCTAATCCTTTTTGCCACCAGCCAGTGACATAGCATCTGAAAATAGTCAAATGACCTTGAATAATGCCAGTGCTTGTGTTTTTTTTCCTTCCCTTTTCCGTTTTATTCTTTGAGACGATTAATCCGCATTTTCGTGCTGCTTCTTTGCCAGTGCTATCCGAGCATTCTATTGGGAATGTGGGAATTGCTAAGACATATGTTCTGCGATTTCAGTTATTTGTTCATCCTTCTTTTTTTAGTCTCATCGAAATCCATTTTGCCTGGCAGCTTTAGTTTAGATAAGGAACGGGCCTATCTTGGCACTGCCATTAGGCAGTGCTACTTAGACCCAATTAGGCTAATGATGGTAACTCATCTTACATAAGATGCCCTCAAATTCAGCAGATTGGCATAGCTAGCCCCCCTTCCCCCAGCAAACATCTCTGGACAGTGATGATCATGGATGGAAATGTCAAGGACACTCAGTGGCCTGGGCCTTGAGGGGGTGTACACATGTGCTTGCGTCTGGTTTGCGTTGTCATTCAGTCAGTCAGTCACTCCACAAATAGCCTAAAATGATCAGACTGTATGCAGTGACCCATTGCATCTTGTTGTAGCCCATCAGGTCTGCCATCGAACATCCTCTCCGAGATATAGTGGGAGTTTTCCTTACACTGGTTGAGAGAAATGCTGCTCATTTTCTCAGATTAGTAACGCAAGAACAGTGCAATACAAAGATTGTCAATGAAACATCCTCTAAATTGTTGATCTGTCTTGGAGGACATCGGGGACTAACAGCCACAGTGTATCATTGTGTAATGTGTTCATGATGCCCCATAGAAAATCCTTATTAAAATTACTAGAGACTGCACCTCTACTCATGGTCATCTGTCTCCATCTAGTGGGAGAAGCTTTCTTTTTTCTTGAATTGTCCACATTGTAGACTGTTAGTGGTTATTTTCCTCTTATCATTTGATGATCCTAAACTATTGTATTTCAGGGTTTTGATTATTTTAATGCTTTAATGTTTCAAAGTGCTCATAACTTTGCTCACACATTTTCAGTGTGAGTAGCTTACCACATTGCATCTCTAAATCAGATACGAACCAAAGGATCAGGTTGTGCTTAAAACAAAGCTGTTTGCATGACACATAGTCTGCCAATGTCTGAAGGCAGAAGTGTTTATAGCTGTTCCAAACGGCCATACTCCAAGGCTGCCTGCCATCCTCGATCAAAAACATGGATACAAGTAGACACTTTGGCTCAGTCTTTTATGGAAGGAAATTATAGTGTTGCAGACAAAAAGGGACAGAATGTATTGTGTAAAGAATGGCAAAAAAGAGCTTTCAAACCCTACTTGCCTCTACACACCTGACCAATCGCTGTGTTAACTGGGCTTGCTTGTCAGATTGTTACAAAAACCCAATTCTAATGTGGGAAATGTGTAGGGGGAGGGTGTTTCAGACACTATTCGACCATCCAACAAGCACTTTGATTTAAGCATTTAAGCATATTGACACCTTTATTTGCGTGTGTTTCCTCACAGGTTCTGTGATGGCACCAGAGGTCCTCAGTCACAGTCCAAAGATGTGTCCTACTGGAGGAGACGAGGCCAGGACTTCGCTGTGCTGCTGGACTATGCTGACCTCAAAGAGCCCCATGGAGGAGGCTATGTGGGTTACGGAAGGCCAGAGGGCTCTCAACAAGCGAGAGGCCAAGAGTTGTCTGCAGAGGAGCGTCAAAGGGCAGCTCAGGAGAGGCAGCGCTGGGCAGCCCAGGCCCAGGCTCAGGTGCAGGCTCAGGCCCAGGTCCAGGCTCAGGCCCGCTCTAGAGAGAGGGAAGCTGCTCTCCATCATTGGAGGATGGCGAGTGAGAGGAAGTGCCAGAGCCTGGGGACAGATGAGTGGCGTCCAGCCGTGAGCTTTGGCCGCCAGCTGTCACAGAGTGAGGGTGAGCGTTGGGCACAGGAGCAGCAGCGGCTCCAAGCCAGGACACCAGAGGGTATGGTAGTCCATCCCAGGACCAAAGCCAAATCCCAGTCCCTGCCCAGGATGCTGCAGCCTGAGAGCCTGCAATATGTGGACATAGACTCGTCCGGCCTGGAACTGTACAGGCGGGTCAGTGGTCACCCACTGTCACACCACGACCTTTACAGGGCACCCCGCTGGCCGGAGAATGGCAGGCCGGCTAGCGCCAACCAACTCTTAATGACACCAAAGCCCCGTTTCACCCGACCCCCCAGACCTCCCTCTTATGAGATGCACCAGCAGATCAGGGGAAGCTGTGAGATGTTGTCCGGGAGAGACTCAGTGATTCCTCAGGCCAGGGACAGAACGCCACTTCCAATATCAAGGACAGGTGACCCTCAACTGGACTATTTTACACAGGACTCTGGACCTCCTGGATACATCCCTCCCCCATCATATAAAAGAGCTCCTATAATGGGAATGGGGCGCCGGGGATATGGTGAAATTGCTGTTGACTACAGGTAAATCTTTTCTTTTTCTTTGTCCTAAATTAGACAGTTTTCCCTTTTACATTAATTAGCTGTGAATTTAAATTTGCACTTTAAATTCAACACTGAGTGCGTAAGAGCCAACCCTTGGTTTAACATTAGCATTATTATCTGGTTGGACTTCTTCCAGAGGCTGCAATGTTCTGTAGTGTAAACATGAGGCTAAAATAAATCTTTATTTTAATGTAAGAAATGTATAGCTCAGAGTTGCAGAAAGTACAGATCATACACATATAACATTTAAAGATGTTTTAATACAATTATTTGTTAGAATGTGTAAGAATGCTTTAAAGGACATTATCACTGAATTTGAGCCTTTTAAATAAAAGGTTGCTTGTGGGAAACTGTTCTCAATGTTCATGACCAGAGATGAAACAGCCCTCTAATCCTATATGCCATGTCACACCTATACATCTCGAATTATACTCAATTTTGAAGTGTGAAAAAGCATGAGACTACTATATTTTTTATATGTAAGGCCCAAGCCAGATTGTGACAGATCTCTTTGAATAGGTTTTACGTTATGCAATGACAACAGAGAGGCTCACGATCTCTTGTGTTATTCGTTGATAAATGTATCTCTCCAGTGCAATGAAAGTACTTCTATGTTGTATTCTGAAATTGAGTGCCAAGTAGTTCTTAACTTGCTAAACAAATACTGGTGTAGAGCAATACAATTAGGTTAACATCACTTTAATTATTATAACTCTTTGTTTATTCCCTTTTGTCTTGTTGAAGTCATTGTTTTTTAGATAAAGTACAACTGTGTTTTGCTTTACTCCTAGGTACAGAGGGGATATGTACCAGCAGATACAAGTGGCTCCAGATGGATCTCACTGGTTCACCAGACATCCAGCTGGTTCCTGGCCGGATCCCCAGAGAGAAAGGAGCTCGTCCAGCCAGAAGCAGCTTTACCCTGTGTATACGACCAAGGAGCGCCCTGGTGGAGGGATCCAATATATCCCCTTTGATGACCCCCGCATCCGCCATATATCCTCAGCCTTGGGTGGCAACTCCCTGACGGATGCTGACAAGATCCGGCACATCCGCAATGAGCTTCCCAGCGTCACCGTGTCGGAGCCTGTATCCAACGACAGTGCCTTTTTGCCCCCGCCATTGGGGCCTTTCATCGCTGCCAAACTGGCCGATGATGTTAACCAGACGTCTACTAGCGACTTCGACAATGACAATAACAGGTGGCACAGTGATTTGCACAAAGAGGCTGTCGATAACTTCCCAGCAACTGACCAAAACTGCAACAACAGATATCCCAAAAATCAACGTCCTCCTTCATCTCCCTCTTCAGCCTTCCAGGCCCCATTACCAAGATGTTCTTCTCGCCAGGGGTCCAGCTCAGATCAGGTCTTTGCAGAAACCATCACACAAGTGAAGAAAATTGTCCCAGATTCAGGGCCAGAGAATACTAAGAGAAGAGTGAGCGAGACCATCTTCTGCCTTGTGTCCGTTCCTGTTCACACACCGACTAACATTAGCAAAGACGTAGCAGCAGATCAGAACAACAATAAGACAATAGCAAGTCTGACTGTCACCAACACAAACACTTTTGCTGTAGGCCTCAAAGAGAGCCCCAACGTACGGAGCAAGTCGGTGAATGAGATGCCCATCCAACACCACTACTCTCACTTTCACACCAGCAGCATGTCCTCAATGAGGAACTACAAGAGGGCACCTCTAAGGAAGGAGATAATAGATGCCTGGGCACTTCAAGCCAGTGAAGACAAAGAGTTGTGCTATGCTGGGTCCTGGCCTGGAAACCAGTACCGAAACCAGGAAACACAGACTGGCTCACCTTTGACGGTGGTGAAAATTCCAGAACCTCAGAGTCCTCCTGGCAGACAAGAGCCTGCTCAGTCTGTCTCAGACACAACCACAGACAGTGGTGTAGGGACAGACAGTAGCTCCTCTTATGGTTACCCCATGGCAGGCCAGAAAAACCTTCATCCCTCCAGCAACAGCGCCTTCTCCCGTCTTAGCCTCAGCCCAACACAACCGACATCCCTTCTACCCTCTCAACAAGATCCATTCTCCCCATCAAATGCCCAGGATCAGGGAGAGCAGCCATGCTCCCCCAGGAAGAGCAACTCCAGTCCCCCGGAGAGTACAGAGCAAGTGAGCTTTGGGCAGTTTCTCTTAAAGCCAGTGAACCGACGACCCTGTGATGCCATTGGTGAACTGGAGACCATTAATAAGGAGATGGAAGACACAATCAGCAAGAGACCCAATGTGGGTCACTGCATTGACGATCTAGATGGGGTGAATAAGAGATTAGACCGGTTTAAATCAGGAGCACATTTCACTGCTGGTCCAGAACCAGGCAGGGAAGCAATCAGTCTTCCACCAATGCACATAGAAAAACCCAACAACATAAAAGTCAGATCAAAGTCCTTTGCTTCTACCGCTGATCTAGACTCTATGGACATGAATAGTGCTTTCTCCAGACTACAGGCTAACAACATATCACCAAAAAATGACTCCAACCAAGGCCCTAGAAACAGTTGCCTCCTGCCCTCACTATCCCCACACAATGAGTCAAACCGACTCTATAGACAGGACATCCCAGTGCCTCAAGAGTCCTTGCTGAGGGATGTAGGGTTAACCGTTTACACAGAGACTCCTGGTGGTCCTGGGGAGCCAATGCTGCGCTCACTCTCAGTCCCCCCTCCACTCGATCATAAGGAGCTTAGTCAGTCAGTGCAGCTCTTATGTCAGAGCAGGACAGCACTTGTTAAAAATAGTGGTAGCCCCGAGCACAATTCAAATAAAGAGCTTCAAGCTGAGAGAAAGGCTATATCAGACAATGTTCCACCATTCAGGGGTGAGGTGAATTTAAGCATCTGTAGAACCAGGAGTGAAGGCAGCAGATCACCTCAGAAAGAGGGTTCTCCACATATCACCAGGCTAACCAGGGGGGTTTCTTTTGTGTTGAAGGATGATGATGGCAATGGGAGATACGCCATCTCTGAGCCTCTGACCTACAAGAATGAGTCAACCATTACAGATAAGCATCTAGAAAAATTACTGATTCTGGAGAAAGCCAATTCTTTACCTGCAGAGGACCTCAGCAACCTGTATGAGGTTAAATGCGCAAAAGGTATCCCTGAAAATGAGTCCATCGAGCAGAGGGCTGCCAGAATTCTGGGTATTGCGGTTCCAGTGGAGGCCTTGGGTGTGGCTGACAAACAGTCCGAGGACAACCAGGACGATATGGATACCACTGTAGTTGATAAACTACAAAGTCCAGGGGAAGAGACACAGCAGGTGATAGGAGAGTGTGAGCAAGTCAAAGATGAGTCCCTTGTCCAGGAAGCAGAGACAGAGGAGGTCAAGGGGACGGGATCAGTAGTGGACCACGAAGAAGGAGACAGACAAAAGCACAGCAGCAACCACAGCGATAGTGAAAACAACGAGGATACTGAGATTCAGTCCCTGGTGGTACTGGATCTGCCCGAGTTTCCACCTTATAAGCTTCCCCTATCCCTCCCTGTCACCCCTGATGACGAGCTAGCACTTAGCATTTGCAGTGTGGAGAGGAGGGGGCGAGGTGGAGCATGCAAACTAATCGAATCCCTGCAAGAAAAGCTAAACTCCTCCGCTTCTTCGTCTGCTTCATCTCTGGGCAGGTCAACCCCAGACAGAATGGCCCGTCTGAAAGAGCTGGACTCAGTGTCTCGAATAAGGCGCCTCAGCCTCAAAGGTTCAGAGTCTGGAGGAGAAGTTGATTCTGAGGATAGGGGTGGTGACAGAGAGGAGAGTCACGTTCAGGAAATCACAAAGGAGGAAGTTGTAGAGCAACGAGAAGAGGAACAGGATAAGAAACTGGAGGAAGGAGGGAAGGGGGAGGATAACCCAGAAACACATGGCAAGTTGGGAGATTCTGAAGAAGATTGTAAACCTAAAGAAGAAGCAAATGAAGGGATATGTGAGGAAGAGCAAAGGCAAGAAGAGGAGGCAGAAGAGATGAATGTTGAGATTGCACTAAAAGCAGAAAATGAAGGGAGTAAAAAAGTAGATGGTGAATTAAAATCAGAAGAGTCGGAAGGAGAGGTGGAGCTGAAAATTGTGGAGGATGGTAAAGAAAAGCCTTTGGAGGAGGTAAGAGATGGACATAATATAGCCGAGATCAGCAGAGCTGAGGCGACACAAGACGCTGGCACAGAAAAGTTGCCCATACCAAAGCAGCGCACCAGGCTGCAGAAGCCTCCTTTGCTTCCTAAACCTCGCAGTGTTCCCAAGAGAGAAATAACGCTGCCTCTCAGCTTCAGCACTGGGACCTGTGGTCCCTCGAATATGGAGGATGAGGAGATGCTCTCTGTCTCAGGTGGGTACAGAGGAATTAAGAGAATAATCATTTGACATGCTTTTTTTGGACTTCAAAGTGAAGCAGCGTCATTCTATAATATGGATATTAGCTATGTACAAATGTGTTGTGAATCTATAGTTATAGGGATAGTTAAATGTTGTAAATGTGTAAAGATTTTAAAGAAAAAAAATAATCGTGAGGAAACAGCCTAGGGTGTGATGCTACGTAAGACTAACTTAGCTAGTAACATTAGCTGGCTTAAACACTGTCGAAATGCTGACAGCTAAACGGCGTAAAGTGTGACTATATTTCACTGGAAAGGATTCCAACAGCGGAACTTACAACAGTCTGCAGCTAAAGACACAGAGGAGACTAGCTGCACTTTGAGACAGCATGGTCACTGCCGCTGTTGAATAAACAACAGTGGTGGGAGTGTTGCGTTTGGGTGTTGCTCCGTAAGCTTGTGTTGTGTCAATGTTGTTGTAAAATACCCTTCTGCCATCTAGTGTTTCTTCTTTTTGTCGTTTAACAGCAAATGACTGGTGAAAAACGTTGTGGTTATAAGATATTGTTATTATATTTTAAATAAGTAATTTAAATGTAACAATATGGCCTGCATTTCTTTAATCTTTAATTTTTTGTTATTTAAGATAAAATACTATTTCAGTTGCACTTCTGATAAGAGGACACATCTGCTGTTTTGCACAGTTTATACAAATAAAGAATATATTTCAGTTATTTCATTCTGTTAAAACAAATAGTGAGAAAATCGTATCGTGAAATTAAAATCGTGATTAGTATCGAATCGTGAGTTGAGTGTACCATCCATCCATCCATCTTCGTCCGCTTATCCGGTATCGGGTCGCGGGGGTAGCAGCTCCAGCAGGGGACCCCAAACTTCCCTTTCCCGAGCCCCATTAACCAGCTCCGACTGGGGGATCCTGAGGCGTTCCCAGGCCAGGTTGGAGATATAATCCCTCCACCTAGTCCTGGGTCTTCCCCGAGGCCTCCTCCCAGCTAGACGTTGAGTGTACCATTACATCGCTAATTGATATCCATCTCATATACACTGTAAACCCAGATTTAGTAGTAATTATACTTTTTAATGGTCACTTCTTATTCTTTCATGTTTTGTTCAAAACCATCTACACTACTAAATCACATTAGTTGTTTGTAATAATCAGCTTAACCCTTGTGTTGTCTTCCCTTCAACCTTTTCCTACGTTTTTGCTTTTTCCAACATTTTAAATTTTAAATTTTTTCTTCTACACATTTTCAGCGCTTATTTCTACGTCCCATATTTTCTGATATAAAACAAAAATTTAAAACAGGTCAGTGTGACCCGAAGTCAGCACAAGGGTTAAGTATGCAGTGCACAGATCATGTATAGCAGTGATAACTAAGGATCTTAAGTTTCTGTATGTATCTGTATCATTTGAACTGGTCTATGCTGAAGCGGTGCAAAGGCTCATGGGAACAAATATATGTTGTGAACAGTTTCTCCATCCATCCATCTTTGTCCGCTTATCCGGTATCGGGTCAAGCAGTTTCTGTCCTAGTTAAAGTGTGTTTTAATAATTTTCTGTTAGTGTTTTGGGTGTGCATTTATATTATCTGGGTTCTAGTTTTGGTTGATTTAGTGTTCATGTTGATCTACATTTATTGTTCCACCATGACCGAGACCGGGGGGGGGACTGATGGGGTCTGGGCAGTGAGCTAGGGTAAGGTCACTCACATCCATGCACAGCATGTTGGAAAGAACAATCTAAGCATTGTCATCCTTTCTGTTTTACTGGAACTAACGTATTGAATACATTATTCTTAAAACTATACTGTTATGAAGAAAAAAACGTGTATGAGAATGATTCCTTTTTATAGTTTTGATAAGTAGAGCTTAGTGTTTCATATTTATTACATTTTAACAAAAGTAAATGATCTTTAGTAATGACTACTAATGTAAACTTGATTTACCGCGCTGTGTTAATACAACTTCACCTGTTTAACTTTCACCTTGTGTAAAAACTTAAACGGTTTAAGGCAACGGGTCAACTCATTGGGGATAACAGTGTCTGTGCTTAGCTTGAGTGGGTATGTGGTTTGCCACGTTCAGCCCCGACAAAACGTAGCAATAAGGTTTTTTTAAACTGAAACGGGGGTGCGTTCCTGTTCCTGTTGTGTGCGCAAGCGCTCTGACCTTTTTATTACCACGAGTTTACAGACACGTCTCTGCTGATTGAGTAAATGAGAGACACACCCACCAAACGAGAGAAAAGATATCTCATAGCTGCATGCCGTTTCACACCGTTCTGTGGAAACATGCCGTTCAATGCAGAAACCGTAGCAAAACGGTGCACACCGTTTTGAGATTGAATGTGCCCTAGGTCTTTGGACTGAGCCAGACGAGCTGTTTCCCCATGCTTTCATAATGTTATGCTAAGCTAGTCTAAACATGTTCCAACTCCAGCTACGTACTTAATGCACAGTCACGGGACTGGTATCAATCTTATTATCTCATTGTCCCAAAAAAATAGCAAATAAACCTATTTCCCAAAATGTTGATCTATTCCTTCAAAGCAACGTTTTTTTTAAGGGAAGGACCCCTAACTGAAAGAGAGACGGATCTATATCTATATATACATATATTGTATAAAATGAAGTGGCATAATAAACTGGGCCTACAATTACGTGTAAAGCGGCCTAAAGCCTTTAAACATACCTTTTTTGTATAGAATACTAAGCTAATAATAGCATGATAATTGTTGGCATGACATGATAAATCATGTTTAATTTTAAACATACATATTTGTGGCAGAGTGAATCCTTATTAACTGTATCTGTGGATGGCTACATTACCTATAGGCCAGCAAGCAGTGGGGATTTATATTTTTATTGGATTACTGTTAAGACTTTTATTATTTTTTTTAAACTTTCAAAAATTAACAATAATTTGGTGGCCCCCTACATTGACTCTGAGGACCCCCCTAGGGGTCCCTTACCCTCTGTTGAAGATCCCTGTTTTAAAGGGTTCTTGGTGAGTTTCTTGTAAACAAAGTCCACTAGTCTATATCCACGACGTTCCACTTCCGGGATTGCTCCGGTGCTGCTGGAAGTTCCGCTGAATGTCCCTAATTTCGGCCGGATGTCCGTCCCCTTCCTCTTTCTTTGTGTTGGTGTTCTAACCTCCGGTGGATTTGTGAGGACTATGGTTAACTGCTCCTCAGATCTCTGCAGGGTAAATCCAGACAGCTAGCTAGACTATGTGGTATCTGAACAGTTCATAACTTTATATACATTTGTACTTAAGATTTTTTGTAAGGGATTCCTTTGACCCTTACCCTACTTTTACTGAAACATCTGGAAACTGTTAACATGAGCAGAAGAGTCCTCTTGGACAGAAGAGTCCTTATTTGGAGATGAGCCAGAAAAGAAGGTATCATTGGTCAGTTCTGACCCAATCACGTTAGTGTAATGCACAGAATATATACCATATGCACACAAAGAAAAGGCAGAACGACTTATTGGAAGAATTGGGTTGGTTGTTCTCCAAGCTCTCTGCAGGAGTTTGTTAACATTGATGCTGAAAATCTTGAATTAGAATAAAACCTTTTATAATCAAGAACAGTGTCGGCGGATTCCTCTTCATACAGCATCACAGCATTACTATTAAAAGTAACCACAACTATCTGTCCAATCTGAGTTTTCTTTTGCACGACTAAAACTACTTTTGAACGTACACATGTTCCACCAAAACAAGTTCCTTCCTGAGACTATTTAGCAGAGGCACCGTGGCTCTGTCCGGCGCTTAGGGCCGCCCAAGATGATTGTGATTGGTTTAAAGAAATGCCAATAAACCAGAGCACGTTTGTCTCCCATCCCGGAATGCTGTGTGACCCAGACCCTCCTCCGCAGCGCTGTTGAGGAGGGTCTGGCAATGCAAGACTACTCACCAACAGGCATCATGTGAATCCTTGAGCTTAACGAATGATCAAAAAACTCCACAGGGTACCTTTAATTTCCACCTTTGTAAGGGCAAATAATATCGTTCTGACTTGTTTTGATTGTGTTTTTTGATTGTGTTGTCTCATCTTTTCTTTCCTCTCTTTTCCTCATCAGACTCCTACGACCCCAGTCGAGTGGAGAGAGTGTAACCTCAGTGGAAATCTGTCTGTTCTCAAGTTAACAGCTTTTTCCCCAACAACAAAGGCTTTCGTCTCGCCTCACCGCTTAGTCAGCCGTGACCCCTCCAATATTGTTAGCATTCCACTGAACTGACTGTCCTGGTGCTGCGAGAGCATTTTTACAGCCAAGTAAAGGCCCCCGCCGGTCCTAATTCTCCAGGCCTTTTCAACCTCAACGTCCTCGTCCTTCCATTCTCTCCGCCTCTCCAAATGTTCATTTGCTCCAGAAAGTGGACTTCCTCCTTTTGATGTTGTCTTTTTATTTTTTTTTATTTGATTTTCGGAAAAATGCATGTCATTATTCCCGTCTGCACTTGGGCTCCTTCTCGAGCTTCGGTGTTGAAAAATGAATGTAAAAGTGCTTCTGCTCAACAAACATAAGAAATGTAACATGTAAAAAAACAAACAAGAAAGCAACAGTATTGCATTACAATCAGTATTAACCTACACCAAATGTAAATAAGAAAGAGTTATACGATTTTATTAAGAATATAAAAAAATCTATTAAAATCATTTAATTGTATATTTTCTTATCTATGTTAAGAAAAGACTAGATTTTTGAAAGTGTGGTCCTTGGGTGTATTACTGATAATGAACCCCCCTGTTTATTCTTATACTTGTGTGATAGAGAATGTACTCAGAGAGCCTGGATTGCAATTAGAAACACTGTGGTCTTTGAATAGTTTCACTATAAGAGCAATATCGTCGTCGTACGCGGGACATCTGTGACATGATTTGAGAGTAAGTCTCCATTTCCAGGAGCTGATCTCATTTAAACGTCTTGCTTTAAAGCTCCACCTTTTGGTACAAGTGTTAGGTTTGCACTGCTGAGATTATTGGCTTTATGTTACCAGTGAGCACCTGGTAATCTCTTCAAATGCTCCGAGATTACACTTAGAGGGATTCCTGTTGGCACCCTCCCCGTTCTCCACCGCCGTCAGTCTCAGCATCAGCAACGTGTATCAGAAGCGTCTGCTTTAAGTGTTATTTTTGTTCATTCTCATACTGTTAAAGAAGAAAATGTATATTTTGTGGCATTACCTGAAGTCTATATTTAATCCTGTTTTTCATTCGTCCACATCTTAGTTAATGTGTGATTTCAGAAGTGCTTTTTTTGGGCGGGAAATAACAGATGTAGCTATATTGATCGCAGTGTGCCTTGTACACACTGTTTCTGTGGAGAACTTCATTTGTGTGTAACACATCCAGTATTGTCAGTTGTTACGAATCTTAATTTCAACTGGACTTCAGTGATTCATTTTTACTTTAATGAAAACATTTGGGAGTTGTTTTTGGCAATAATAATAATAATACTATTTAGCTGTTGAAGCTTAATATTGATGCTGTACAGAACATTGCTGTTGGAATACTCACAGTATCTGAACATGTTCAATCATTTCGTGTTGACATATCAGTGTGTTGTTTGTGTGTTGTGGGCATAACTGGCAATTGGTTTACACTCACTTCACGTATGAGGTAGCAATACAAGAAGATTTAAAAACATACCAAACCAAACTTTTTGCTATGCATTGGACACCTACATTTACTGGGCTTAGTATCAAAATTCAAAGCTGAAAAACTGCAACTTCTGGTTTGCTTGTTTGACCCTGTCACTCTTTGCTCCAGTATTGGATGTTGAACCTAGTTGGATGTGGTTGTAGACTTGCATAGAAGGGGCTAGTGGAAGCTCAGTGCGAGGTTTCGTCTCTGTCCTGTTACCAACCCAGTACCCGTACCTCTGTGTTCCAGGTAATGTGTTATCTGGCCATTCGTAGGTCTTTTTTGTACTGCAAGTTCTTTGTAACATGATATAGACTATTGGTGCACATCTTGCTTTGATATTTTCTATTTTCATACAGAAGTATGTACAGCTTCTTTTGTATGCGCGGCATCTTTATTTTATTTTTTTTTTTTTCTCCTTTTTGTTGTGCATGAAATGCGTAAGAAGTCACAGAGAGATGGCATATTTGCATATATTTGCATTTGGTACTATATAGTTTATCCTATAAACAACTGTTATATTTCATAAAATGTATATTTTATTTTCCAAAAATTTAAAATTAAAAAAGTATTCTACATATTTAAAACAGAACAAGGTATTTTTTAGATTATTGTGAAAAGGGAACTGTTTTGAAGGCACGTTTGTCTATATTTGAAATGATCATTGAGTGTTGATCAGAAATAGAGACAAGTGTGTGCTATTGTACAGTACTGCAGACTGTTCATAAACAAATAAATAAAAGTCTTTGCATGAAACATGTTGCCTCTGATTTTGTTACATTCAAGAATGTTATACATGATTTGATGCAAAGAGAAAGTTTCAAGTGATGCATTTATTTAATAATGATAGTAATAACAGGGACAAATAAGGAACTACTGTATTTGTTTGTCTTGCGACGGACACATTTTGGTTGATACCAAAACAGAATTTTGGTCTGATATCTGCCACACTCAACATCACAGGTGAGTCCTCAAAGAGATGAGACATAACTATTCTTTAAAAGGACTAGGCCTGTGACAATTATTACATAAATGTCTATTGTCATTTTTTTTTTTTTTTTTTTTTACATAATCATGGTTTCTTTGTTTGACTGCAATTAATTGCCAACATTAGCTAAGATCTTAAAGGAACACGGCAACTTATTGGGACTTTGTCTTATTCACCGTGTCCCCCAGAGTTAGATAAGTCCATACATACCCTTCTCATCGCCCCCACTGCTAGCCTAGCTTACAGGAGAATTGCGGTCGATTTCAACATGTAGCTCTATTGTTTGTAAATAATGAAACCAATCGGTGTTGCCTACACCGTGTTATCCCCCTGCTAGCGTTAGCACCCAGGAGACTGAAACCGCTTTAGCCTCTTAACATGTTTGAAATGTCATTACAAGTGCCTACCCATGTGAAGTGATTCCTTCTGAGTGAACACAGTGAATCTGACTGCAGGATATGTGAAAGAAATGCACAAAAGTTGTGCTAATTCAGCTCTGTTTAGTTCCGGTGTTGAGATGGCAAGACTTAGGGACGTCTACAAACTCCAACACAGAAAAGAGATACAACAAAAATATGTATTAATGTAAGGTAAGGTAAGGTAGTATCTCCAAGCTTACCTCAATTATAACTTGTCTCCTGCTAGTTGTGCTACAGCACTTACTTAAAAAATATAAGCATATGCCTATTTTTGAAAATATTTTTTTATCTCTTTTCGGTGTTGTAGTTTGTAGACGGTCCCTAAGCACTCAAACTGCTGAATTAGCACAACTTTTTTGCATTTCTTTCACATCTCCTGCAGTCAGATTCACTGTGTTCACTCAGAAGGAATCACTTCACATGGGTAGGCACTTTTAATGACATTTTGAACATGTTAAGAGGCTAAAAACCTGCCCTGTTTAAGCCTGTTGGGTGCTAACTCTAGCAGGAGGATAACACGGTGTAGGCAGCACCGATTGGTTTCGTTTTTCTCGCTACTGACAGCACTCCACATTTACAAACAACAGAGCTACGGGTTGGAATCGACCAGAATTCTCCTTTAGCACAGATCCTGGAGGTAACCGGCTCCAACTAGCCTACTGCTCCCAATAAGTGACAACATAATGCCAACATGTTCCTATTTACATGTTGTGATTTGTATAGTCACAGGGTGTACAAATAACAAGGTCACATACACAGCCATCTTCTAACTGTATACATACTGGGAACTATATTCTCAGAAGGCGAAGCACCGCTACTCTCTGCTACTTGGGCGGAGGGATTTGTTTGCAGCAGCTGAGAAGCCCCGTGGTGAGGAGCAGAGAGTAACAACGGTGCTTTTCAGGTATTGCGCTAATCACTCCGCCCAAGTAGCAGTGCTTCGCCTTCTGAGAATATAGTTGTGCCCTTTTTGTGTCTCTCAGCCATATAAAAGTTCGACAGTTTGTAAGGAAACAAGAAAAAAGAGGCTCTCCTTAACTTTATCCACAGAGGGAAACAGCGCCCCCAAAACCCGGCCATCGCAATTCTCTAATGCACGTACAGGACAAATTTAGGGGAAATATGGAAAGCTATGCGCCTACTGTTAACTGATATCAAGTAACATACCAGCAAGTATGACACGTTGCAGCTACCCGGACTCTTAGATCCCTGGCTAAATTACAACGTCTGCAATGTTTCGGCTTTGTTTTAAAGTTCACATAAATGGACTGCAGGAGTAATGACTCGTCCATGGTAGAGCTAAACCCTCCGTGAAGCGCGTCGGTACGCTCGGAATAAACACGTAAACCACACTGAACGTCTGATGCTCTTCATGATACTTAAAAAAGGTCGAAAAAACGACTCCACAGCCTGTCAGTCTGCTGCTGCTGACAGTTAACACTGTGTCAACTCAGACCTCACTCTTTCAAAGCATGATAGGCTACATGAAAGAAGTTGCGAGTGCAGAGATGGCAGCGCTGCTAGACGGACAGCAAACTAACGTTGTCTGCTCTATCTGCCTTTACACGAAAAGAACTGCGATGGCCGGGAATCGAACCCGGGTCAACTGCTTGGAAGGCAGCTATGCTCACCACTATACCACCATCGCATAGGAATCAGTGGAACTCCACAGCATACTCGAACATACGTCAAGAACTCAATGGCAAACAAGGAAGGATGAGAAGGGGAGGTACATCCGTTCCCTCTTCCCCCAAGAACTCTTGATTCTAACCCCCCCCCCCCCCCCATTTAGTTTTCTATAGGCTACTGTTTGGTTTTGCCTTACATTTACACTATTTAGAATGTATTCATTGCATTGTATATATTATGAAGCCTCTTTTTTATCTTTTCTAATTGTATATATAACTTATCTTTTTTGTATCTTTATCTGTATACATTAGTAAGTAAGTAAGTAAAGTTTATTTATAAATATAAATATATACATTTATTTATATGTTTTTTTTTTTTCACAGGTAAAAATCATAAAGTGCTTCACAATCAAGTGAAATACAATAATTAGAAGACATAAGTAGCCTACATAAAATCAGACGGCCATAAAAACCCTTGTCTAACTAAAAGCCTGTTTGAATAACAAAGTCTTCAACTGCTTTTAAAAGAATCAACAGAATTTGAACTTAAAGTACTCTTATACTACTTTTATATTGATACTTGTTCAACCTGTCCTTATTACACTATGGGTGCACCTGCGTTTGACACTCAGATCCTATTACTTGACAAAGCATCAAATACAACCACTTTCATCTATGGGTCATATGTTCAATCACCATTGTTTTAACTCACTCTTTGATAGATAGGGAACTTAACAGACAATTAACTAGATGAAAATCTTACGGACAATAACTTTAAGTCAATTTACAGACACGTTCCACCTTCATGTTTCATTCTTATTCGTATGTGTCGAGGAAGAAGCTGCTCATTCTCCCTCGTCAGTCGTGGTGTCGCTGTGCATTTGATCTGAGGACGCCGGCACAGCCTCATAACTTCAGAATGATGTCAGGACCAGTCTAACCATGTTGGTCTAACCTGTTGCTGATATTCTACTTATACACTTACACTAAGCGCCGGACGGAGCCACGGTGCCTCTGCTAAATAGCCTCTGGAAGGAACTTGTTTTGGTGGAACATGTGGACGTTCAAAAGTAGTTTTAGTCGTGCAACAGAAAACTCAGATTGGACAGATAGTCTAGCTAGCTGTCTGGATTTACCCTGCAGAGATCTGAGGAGCAGTTAACCATAGTCCTCAGAAATCCACCGGAGGTTAGAACGCCAACACAAAGAAAGAGGAAGGTGACGGATATCTGACGGAAACGCACCAATCCCGGAAGTGTAAAGTCGCGAATACAGACTACTAACATCATAAAAGACTATACCCACCCTGGCCATCACCTCTTTGAACTGTTGCCTTCTGGGAGGTGTTAATAGGTCCGCCAAAACACGCACCTCCAGATTCAGGGACAATTGTCCCACAAGCTATTTGCATATTAAATAAGGGGAAATAAGCACATCCATCCATCCACTCTGCTGCTTTGCACCTGCACTTCACATAAAAATGTGCAATACGAGTGCATTATTTTACTTTTTAACTTAAATATATCACTACTATTGACTCTAGTCTACTTTTTACCATCTTCACATTCTCTGATGAATTTGGTTGTATGTACTTAACAATGACAATGTCAATTCTGATTCTAACATGTTGATGATGCCCATTCAGTGTCAGAGAAGTCACACATCAGATGGAGTTCTATTATGTGTCCACTAGATGGTGATGACTTACCATCTAATAGGCTTAACTCTGAACAAGGTGGTTTCAGTTATTCTGTGTGATTACACCTCTGCTCAGGTTGAATGTGGGCCGGAGCTTTGATGGGAACTTATTAGGTCACAAATCTTTTCTACCAATAAGGATGACAAAGCTGTCATTTGTCCCGCCCTAACAGGTGCAACACAGGAGGAGGAGAGACTAGGTCGAGGCTGAGGAGGAGAAACTAGGTTGAGTCAGGCTGAGGAGAAGAGACTAGGTCAGACTGAGGAGGAGAAACTAGGTTGAGTCAGGCTGAGGAGAAGAGACTAGGTCAGACTGAGGAGGAGAGACTAGGTTGAGTCAGGCTGAGGAGGAGAGACTAGGTCAGACTGAGGAGGAGAGACTAGGTCAGGCTGAGGAGGAGAGACTAGGTCAGGCTGAGGAGGAGAGACTAGGTCAGACTGAGGAGGAGAGACTAGGTCAGGCTGAGGAGGAGAGACTAGGTTGAGTCAGGCTGAGGAGGAGAGACTAGGTCAGGCTGAGGAGGAGAGACTACATCGAGTCGGGCCGAGGAGGAGAGACTAGGTCAAGCTGAGGAGGAGAGACTAGGTCAGGCTGAGGAGGAGAGACTAGGTTGAGTCAGGCCAAGGAGGAGAGACTAGGTCAGGCTGAGGACTAGGTCAGGCTGAGGAGGAGAGACTAGGTCGAGTCAGGCTGAGGAGGAGAGACTAGGTCAAGCCAGGCTGAAGTCATTTGGATAAATGCGCGTTCACGGCTTTCTGTAACAGACCGTGAGGTCGATAACAGATTTGTTGAAGTATGATGACGTGAAACACATTATTTGTATAAAAAAAAGAAAAGAAACATGGCCGCTGTAATGAAACAGCGAGAGAAAGCGTAGCAGACGATCACGGACCGACTGAATGTGTAAGTAAATATATACATTAAATGACCACTACTCTTGAAACCGTCATAATCATACCATTCAAGGATTAGGCTAATCATTTGCACAAATTAACAGTTGTACTCTTTGCCTTAAAAGTAAGCAGAAGATAATGTTACTCAGGAAATTTACCATGAAGATCAATTTTCTATAATGCTAGAATATGATTCGCAAATATCTCTTTCACTCTGTTCCTCCCTCTCTCTCATGGGCTCGTGTATATGGACATAGACAGGAAAGACACTGAAGAAATTGGACTCTAAAATCTAGAAACTATAAAGATAAGTGTAAAAATTCCATGTACACTGTAAACATGAATGTAACAGAGTATATGCATCAGTTATTTCCCCCCCAGCTAAATATAAGGTCAAAAACCATTGAGGTGTCCTCTCCCTGTTGTTACATGAATGTACAGTAGCCTACATCACAGTTACTGGTCCAGTGAGCTAAGACTATCATTTTATTATAAAAAATGAATCAACTAAAATAATTTAAAGTGCATTGGTACACTGTAGAAACACACATGTACATAATTGTATGTATTGCCCTTAGTAACAGACTTCATTTAAAACACATTTGAAATTTTATCAGCCTTTTCTAATTATCTCAACAACTGCCATAATATATTCATCAAACTTCTAACAACAATATGAACAGCAGTCTTCATACAGCAATATAACACTAACAATGACTGTCACATGAATAATTATAAAAAAGTAATGGTCACTGTTTTTTTATAAATAAGCTGTTAAAAGTAAGAAGTTAATTTGCCTCTAGTCTTAATGAGTTCTCTATTTACGTTGCTGTCACTTTAAGACTCTCAGCTGGTAACCGCTATGTCGCGTGAGCGGTAGTTAGGAAGGAAACGAATGCTACAAACAAACGGTTGAGTGATTTATGGTTGTAGTGTAGCAAGCCAACTACAGTTACATTATCCTACATTTATGCCTAGAGTAGCATCGTTGGTATGTATTCATTCACTGTTTTTAAGTAATTACATAGGTTCATAGATCATTAGTTTGATGTCAGTGTTATTTTGTGTTAAGTCTATATTAGAAATGTCTGTGATCGCTGGCGTTGATGCTGTGACTAACGTTGCATGGTTGCTAGGCAACTATAAGTCACAGGACGGGCTACACTCTTATGAATGAACGTAATATTGTTTACATGTCAAAAATGTCTTTGTACAGCATAATCACTATCAGTTTAATAGTTATGAATTATATTGTGTAACGGTAGAAAGGAAATATTTGAATTGATGAAATTACATTCTGAACATTAAACGTTAAAAGCTAGCATAGAATTGATTAGTCTGTTTTTGTATGTTACAGTTTCACACTTTCCTTGCAACGTCAATAAACCTGTGGACGTAGGAACGACTGTCTTCAGAGTCTTGATGTTAGGAGAGACTTTAGCTGGCTGTCAGCGTATAGAGCAATACCGAAGACGGCACAGTCACAACTTTAAATAATAACAGTACTTAAATGAACAGCAATATGCACCTGTTGCATTTTAAAGCAACACTATGTAACTTTTCCCTGTTCGGTCCCCCTACAGGTTGTCTCATTGGAACTACAGCCACACGAGCTGTAGTTCCAATGAGATGCAGGCTATTAATAATAAGGTAAAACCACTGCTGAGTGAACAGAAAAGGCTCCAGGATTAATAAATCCTGGCTGTTAGCCTGGTCTGGAGCAGACTAGCTGTAAAGAATACATCTCCATGGTTACTGAGGTGCCTCTGCTTTTGTGAAACCGAGTCAAGGCTAAATTGAGCCAGGATAACTGGGAAATCCCGGCTTAATCCCTTATCTTGGTTTTGTGAAATAGCCCTCAGGTATATAATAATGGTAATAATAATAACTAGTGTGCCTACTACTTGGTGCACATCCGAAAAACAGTAAATCTGCTGTTTGACATGTCCTGAAAAGAGAGGACAACACGGCCTACAGTAAAGAGTCTCCATGATAGGAGGTGTGTGTGTCTGAACTTGTTGCTATGGTGATTTCCGCAGTGAAGGAGTGGAGGAGGGAGGGGGGACAGTATCTTTAATGGGTCAAATACGTCCATTTTATGATAATTATACCTCTCAAGTTTGTTCTGTAATTCAAAAACGTGGGTCCAAACGGCAAAAATATTATCATCACAAGAGAGATAAAAGTCTGGCGACCGCATTGATGTGGTTTTTATGTTTGTTGTGTCATATGCAACACAGAGTAGGTAACAAACAGGGAACCGTTTGCGTACTTCCAGATATTGTTTCTATCGGCAATTGGTGTGAACAGAGCCAAAAGTTGAAGTCCGGTGGATTCCATAGTTACATGTCTGCGACCAGCACAAGATTTCCTACATTTTGACCAACAATGATGTATGAAGAGTGAAAACTGTAGGGGAGATAGCAATTTGTTTGGAAAGATTTCAGAGAATCGTACTGCAGCTCCCCTCTCTGTCCTCTGCTCTGGCTCTCAATATTCCGTCCCCATACACACACATTGGACAATCTGAAACATCGGCACACTGAATAATAATAGAAATGCTTATGATTTAGCAGGTTGCTTTGCTCTGTTTTTGCTCTTCTTACGAACTTCCGATTCCAACCAGCAGTGCCACCAGAAAAGCAACGTTTCCCAGGAAGAACAGAGCCACCAGCAGGCCCTCATTTGTCATCTGGCAACACAACACACTTTACGTTAGAAATCAGCAGCATGTTATTGTTTTCTTTTTGACTTTTAGCATTTTTAACTTACCACTGTTAAATCCAAAGTATCTGTAATCCAAAGAAAAGGGAAAAGTTAAAGCTGCTGCAGGATACTTAAACAATTACAAGAAAAAAACTCCACAGGTAATATTTTGTTTGTGTGGTCAAAACAGGACCCTTAAGGGGGACGCAGAGGCCCAGGATTCGAATCCAACCTGTGGCGATTTCCTGCATGTCTTCCCCCCCCTCTTTCCCTTTCTCCCCTTAATGATTAAAGGCGGAAATGCCCAAAAAAAAGGACCCTCAAATAGCTTTCTCAAACTTGACACAGACCCATTGATAAAAATGCAACTGCAACAACAACAACAACAACAACAACAACAACAACAACAACAACAACAACAACAGCAGCTAATGGACCCAAAGAACAGAGTGAAACAGCAAAAATGGTATTTTTTATTATTTGTTTCTAGAAGCTTAGTGATGTAGTAACTTCTTGCAGGATAGTCTGTGAGCTACTGTACCTGGTGTACCTCTTGCTAACTTGATAGAAATAAATGAACAAAGCCTATTTCATCATCAATGACGGTACACATAGAATGTGCACTGTAGAATGTGCTAAATGAAGATTTACGTCATCTATCTGAACAAATTAAATCTTTTAAATTTAATCTGCATTTGTGTATTGTGGATTCTTAAAGAGAGGCTGCGAAACGTTTTGACAGACCTGTTATAAGCTGTGGTATTAGCAGCGGTGATAGAAGTATTCAGATCCTTTACTTTAGTAGAAGTACTAATATCACACTTTAAAAAATACTCTGTTACAAGTAAAAGTCCTGCATTGAAAATGTTATTTAAGTAAAAGTATGTAAGAATCATCAGAAAAATGTACTTAAAGTAGTAAAAGTAAAAGTACTCAATGCAGAACTCTCCTCCCACTGTAGAAAGTGTAAAGGATCCAACCAGTTGTGTGTTTAATGGTCTGATCATCTCAGCTGGACTTGTAGTCGTTATATTGTTGGCTAGTTTACTTTAGAATATAACATCAGATTTTATAAACGACATGTGTTTTGTGTGCAAACATCTTAATGTGTAAAGTAACTAGTAACTAAAGCTGTAACAGATGAATGTAGTGGAGTAAAAAGTACAATATTTCTCTCTGAAAGGTAGCGGAGTAGAAGTAGAAAGTGGCATGAAAAGAAAAGATTCAAGTAAAGTACAAGTACCTCAACATTTGGACTTAAGTACAGTACTGGAGTAAATGTACTTAGTTACATTCCATCACTGGTTATTAGTCACTTTGCTTGTTGTAGCTAAAAAGCTAACACCATCAAATCTGCATGCAATGCCAGTAAAACATACAGTATTTGCGTGAGAAAAAACAAACCAAAACAGGAATACCATTAGCTTTGTTCCTACCTTCACACAGTTCTTCATGTTCCTCAAATTAAACAATATCACGCTTCAACCATTTTAAATGAGGCTCACAAGGGTTATAATATGTTTAAGATCAACTTTTATGTCAGCTGCAAATGACCCCTTATCAAGAGGCACAATAATGGTAATATTACTAAACAACAGGATACACAAGTTGATTTACCTGTCCTGTTAGCCATGCATCTTGATTGGACATCCAACAGAATGAAGAACAGAGCCTCCCAGCCAACCATTCCACCCATCACTTTCACCAGCCATTGGTCTGCGGTGCTGTCAAGGTACTGCAGGCCTGTGAATATGGCTGCCACTGTGTGATGTCACAAAAACAACAACAATCTTTTCAAGACGGTAGCAGAAGTAGAATATGCATTTTTATTAAAGAGTGTACTAAAGCAGGCAACTTTTAGGGCAGTTCATAATGTTAGACGAGAGCTTACCGGCTAACACTTTTATAACCAGGGCATTCAAAGCATGTGCCCAGTTGAACAGAAACCTCCTGTCAAAGAAAGAAGAACAACAATCAAATGATCAGCTGCTGAAACTGGACTGTCCTCAGTAGAAGGACAGCATCACTGGTTATTTGTTGCATTGTTGTGTTTAGAAGCAGAGCTTGACAGTAACTTATTTTGCTCACCAGCCACTGTGGCTAGTGGTTTTCCAAAGTCACTAGCCACTCAGCTTTTTCACTAGCCACCGTTTTGTGGGAAATTGTGTTTCATTTTATTAAAGTTGACTGTAGTGTGCTACAATTTACTTGAAGAACTACATTTACAAACCTTTAAATGTAAATGACCACACTAAACACACAAATCAAGACTACATAAAATGAACAACACTAAGAACATCAAATATTAAGCTATGGTTGTGTGTAAACCTCCAATTTGCAACTGATTAAGACAGACATAAAAAGAGTCCTATTGCATAAGTAATACAGGGGTGTAGAAGATTAATTGAAAGGGGTTTGGAGCAAGAGCTCACGCGTCAATCAAGCGGAGCAGCTGGCACGCACCCCTACTGATGAGAAGCGGAGTGCAACAGAGCAAATTAGTCGTAGTGTTGTGCTGCGCACACCCTCTACTTCTTTTACAAACCTTTTGTCAAAATGTTTTTCCCGCCACAGACGCAACCATTTCCTCGGCTAAATCCACCATGTAGGGTGCATGCGCTGAACAGAGCTCTGGGGGATATTTTACAGGATTTTGTGGTAGGGAGAAGCAGATGTCCATGTCCACCTGAATGGAGGTCTTAACAGACCCTGACTTGTGGGCTACAGCTGAGTTCTGGACAGACACACACACATACAAACACACACACACACACACACACACACACACACACACAGTTGGATACCTACCGTGGATGTTGTGGTGCACAGCGCAGCAGAGCCATAATGGGCTGGAGGAACGAAAGGATCATAACCAGGCAGCCTAACACGGGATGGACTCCCTGAAAGTAAGTATAATGTTTATTTATACAGAACGTATCACAGTCAGTCCCAAAGTGCTTCACAAGTCAAATAAATGAATACATTAAACCCATCGATACCCAATAAAAATCACAATACATCACAAGGGCAAGGAACATAACATCATATAGTAATACAATCAGCAATGGGGCTAGAGCTGTAATCGGGCCTTAAAAGTTTGGCCTGACAAACAAGAATTCGGCCAGAGCCCGACAAGTACATTTTGATTGACAGCTTTTTAAAAGCCTGAACCCGTTTACAGCCCGACATTATTCAAATGTGCGCATGCACACTGCTCTTTTGCCTTTTGTCAAGAATGAGTCATTTCTCATTATGCACATGGTTTGCTACACCTCACACTTTGCTTTCTACAACGGAGCATTAGGGCTACATCAAGGGAGAAAAAAAGGAGGAAGATTTTTTATTTATTTTGCATTTCGAGAATAAAGTTGAAATGTTGAGAATAAAGTCAACATGATGAGAATAAAGTTGAAAATACAATTTTGAGAATAAAGTCGACATGTCGAGAAAAAACGTGATATTTCAAGAATCAAGTCGGACTTTTGAGAATAAACCAAACTACTAGTCTACAAAATGCCTTGTGAAGGCCTATATGAACTCATGAAATTATACTATATTATTATATTCAGATTTTAATAACAAGGAAATTCTTTACAGCCACCAGCCACCATTCACAGATGCACCCCTCCCCCCAATACTCAACAAAGGGACCTCCCATCATCACGGCGTATCAGGTCAGAGGAGAGCTGAGTAGATTTCGCCCAAGGAAAGCAGCCGGCCCAGACCGAGTGTGTCCCAGTCTGTTCAAAGCCTGTGCTGTGGAATTGGGGAAGCCTCTGCAGCATGTCTTCAACCCGAGCCTCCGACTGGGGAAGGTACCAACACTGTAGAAGACATATCTCATCCCTGTTCCTAAGAAGCCACATCCCAATGAGCCAAATGACTTTAGGCCAGTTTCTCTAACATCACACATGATGAAGACGATGGAGCGACTGCTACTTCACATCCTCAGACCCCAAGTCAGCCACTCACTCGGCCGGCATCAGTTTGCATACCAGGAAAAGGTGGGCGTGGACGATGCCATCATATGCCTACTGCATAGAGCGCAATTTCATCTGGTCAAGGGGAAAAGTGCTGTCAGAAACATGTTCTTTGATTTCTCTAGCGCCTTTAACACCATTCAGCCTGTCAGATTGAGAGACAAGCTTGTGCAGATGGGGGTTGATGCTCACCTGGTATCCTGGATAACAGACCACAATTCATCAGGCTGAAGGACTGTTTCTCAGAGACTGCGATCTGCAGCCCCGGAGCGCTTCAGGGGACTGTGCTTTCACCTTTCTTGTTCACCCTGTACACTTCTGACTTCAGCTACAACTCTGAGTCATGCCACATGCAGAAGTTTTCAGATGACACTGCAATTGTGGGGTGTATCAGGGATGGACAGGAGGACGAATACAGGAACCTGGTGGATGACTTTGTGCAATGGCGCAGGCTCAACCATCTGCAGCTGAATGCAAAGACCAAGGAGTTGGTGGTGGATTTCAGGAGATCTAAGCCACATATGCCACATGTCTCCATTGAAGGGGTCAATGTGGACATATAAGTACCTGGGGGTACAAATAGACAACAAACTGGACTGGTCAGCCAACACGGATACGCTGTATCGGAAAGGGAAAAGTCGGCTTTACTTCCTGAGGAGGCTGAGGTCATTCAATGTCTGCAGTAAGGTCCTCTGGATGTTTTACCAGTCAGTCATTGCCAGTGTCCTGTTTTATTCTGTGGTGTGCTGGGGAGGCAGCATTAAGAAGAGAGATGCTGGATGACTGAACAGGCTGGTAAGGAAAGTTGGCTCTGTTGTTGGCATTGAGCTGGAGTCACTCACAACAACTGCAGAGAAACGGACCATGAATAGGATGCTGGTGATCATGGACAATGACCGCCACCCACTACACAGTACGTTCCTTAAACAGAGGAGCATGTTCAGTGGCAGACTTCTGTCACTGTCATGCTCAACAGAAAAACCCAGAGCGTTTTTTTCTCCTATCCCAGAATGTATCTGTGGAGAGGCCAGACCTTCAATCGCAGCGCTGTGGAGATACGTCTGGCAATGTGAGACTAATGAGAAGCAGACTGCTTCCAAAGATAATGCCTCAACAATACACCAGAGGCTAAAAAAAAAGAGTCCCACAGCAGTGCTGGTGTACTGACCCCAGACCATTGTTGTTCATATGAGAAGATGAGGATGAAGGCGATGATTGTGGCTGCTACCGTCAGAATCATCACGCCAACGTGGACCTTGGGAAACACAAACAGTGCAACATGACACAGAGAACACATGCAGAGCTCAGGAGACGTGCAGGATCAGCTGCACCTGAGAGAGGACAGGCTTGGACTAGGGATCGATACCGGTTATTAGTGGTTAATGAAACCTTGGAACTGATATGCATTTACAGTGAAAATGAAAATCTTTAAATCAAAATAAAAAAAATTGGAATGTTCCAAACTACAACACAAAATTGTGTTTAAATGATTTAAGCAATTATTTAATAAATGAGAAACTTTCACCATAATCCCCAGTAACAGAGAGTCAGATAGTGTTGTGGGGGGGGGACATGAAGTCATGCACAAACCCTACTGTGATAATTTGGACACATCTACAATGTATCTGAAATGTTTCTCTAATTAATATCCTCAGTAATAACTAAACACATGAGCTCAGTTTTGGGTAAATTATAATGGGCATTTGGCATCATTTTTGATATCTTGCAGAGTAAAGGTTGTAGAAGAAAATTAATTACTAAACAATTTTAGTCAACTTATACTAATATTCCCTTTCTTTCTAAATTCCTGCTGACTTTATAATCTCGATTTTATAATCTTGTATCTTTGTCTGTTTTTTTCAAATGTTTTTGTTCCTGCATATTACTGAAAAAGACAACCTGATGAAAAGTGGATATTTAAAAAAAATATTTTGTGATGCATTGTTGTATCTATGAATCTTACCACAAACCAGACATCTTTGCCTATCAGTTTCTCTCCTTTGGCCGTTTTTTTCAGATATCGAGCTACCATCATTCCCAGTGATCCGAGGGTCATCCAGGATATCAGCATCAGTGCTCCTGAAACACAATGTAATGTTGGAATGCTGCCCAGTTGCCACCACACACCAATTAGTTTTATAACTCAACATTCATTTTCTTCTCACACAAAACTTCTCTCTGTGAGGTGACTATGGATAGTTTATTTAATACTTTATTAGTTTTTTTTTTACTGCAAGACAAAAGACAAAACATTAAAGCTATAGTGTGTAGTTTCTGTCTCCCCCATTAGGAATTCTAAGTAATTACAACAACACTGTCGATGGATCTCAACCCGTTCTCATCCCGAACTCGTAAAATAAGGACGTTTGGACAGTGGCTGTCAGCGTCTGATGCAACGAAAAAGGCGTCTTTCAGCGTGTTTGTGTAACGCACCGGGGAGAGCAGCAGTTAGATAGGATTTAGAGAGTAGTATGTAAGGGCGAATTTCCGCACTAGGAGGTTGGGTGGGGTGGCGGATGGATCAAACACAGGACCTTCACCCAGGAGAGCAGGGTTTGCATCCCGCTTGTCACGCTTGTTATAGTCGCTTTTTTCTTGCCTCCCGCGTGTCACAGAATCGTACGGCCACCCACAACCTTTTCCTAAACCCAACCGTCCCGTAGTTCCCGCGTGTCCTGACCAAGCGCCTTTACTTACGTAACCGCTCCTGTTCCGCCATCGCCTTCTCCGCGCAGTTGCTAGTAGCCAAAGAGGACACGTAGGATTATGTAACGGACGTTTATTAATATCAAAACATTACGCACTAACTTTTTGATATTAACAAAATTACAGTTACGTTCAGGCCATTACCAAATGAGTTGCTACAAAGCTAATTAAGACTATCAGCTCCACACAACTCTCTCTGGATTTCTCAGTATGACTATGTTCAGAAGATTGTGGTGTCCGGGGACTTTCCCACGCAGAAACTCAAGTGAAGATAATGAGCTCTTCTGAAGAGTCCATCATGTTTTTTAATCCTCCGTATCCTCCTTGGCTACTAGCAGCTGTGTGGAGGAAGGGGAGGGGGGCTTTGCGTGATCACGGAAGGCTTGTATCATGTGGAAGCACCGACAGTTTTGTTGTCATTACTTAGAATTCCTCATGGGGGAGACAGAAACTATGCACTATGGCTTTAGCAGACCAACAATAACAAAACAAGCAAAAACAGTGAATACAGGACAGGAGATATTAGTTGTTGTTGAGATGTACTCTGTAGGTTTTTCCTTGATTTTCAGTTTATGAGGATAGTTTTCTTGGCAATAACTACAGCTACGAGGAGCAATTTATTGTTGTTTTGGTCAAGTTGATTGTTGATATGTCTCCTAGTCAAACGGTAACAGACATTCTGGCGAATTGTTGTAGCTGAAAGTTCAATACCATGGTAAATAGAGAGGGGGTGGGGGGCAACCTTGCCTTGCCACCCACCTGTGCAGTGTGTAGCTTTGTGAGACTTACAGTGGCTGAAGGTGAGATGTACAGAATCTTGGCCCAGGTAATAAATGATTCCTCAAAGCCAAAACATTGTAATTTGGCACAGAGAAATGTCCAGTTTACTTTGACAAAGGCTGTTTCTGCATATAAGGTGGCTGTGATGGTTGTAATGATGAGTAATGCAATACATGAAAAAGTCAGCGTGCGTTACTGGATGAATGTCTACCTTTGACCAAGGCAGTTTGATCTGGGTGAATTATGCATTGAGTGGCTTTTTCTATTCCGTGAACAAGCGTCTTACGCTTGAGTGATTGGGTCTTTGTTAGGTTAAGTTAGTAATCTTAAAACCCTTACTCACCACTGCTCCTTGTATGCTCGGGTTGGCTGGTCTGCATTGTCCACTCGTAGACTTAATCATTGTCATATTTTTTATTTATAAATCTATTCTCGGTCTGCTTCCGTCTTACCTACGTGCTAAAAAACAGGAAGTCATTGTCTTTGTTCCCAGGGCTTATTCCTGTTATCCGTTGCTAAAGTCTGCACTGAGCTGTTTAAAAGGGTGTTAAAATATGCTGCTCCCTCTACGTGGAACGATTTGCAAAATTGCTTGAACCTTCGTGAGTTGGTTCACTAGATGTTTTTAAAGAAATTTTAAACGACATGGAGGCATGCACATCTGGCTGTAAATGTTTTGGACCGATTGATCTGACTTCTGGCGAACATTGTTGAATATCTTGACATTTTATGATCCTGTAATTTATTATGTGTTTTCATTGTGAATTGTTCTATGTTTTATGTCTGGAACTCTGTTAATTGTGCTGCTCCCTGTCTTGGCCAGGACACTCTTGTAAAAGAGATTCTTAATCTCAATGGGCCCTATTTTAACGATCTAAGTCCGTGTGCCGGGCGCATGGTTCTAAAGGGTTGTACTTAGTGTCTTCATTAATCAGAGGTGTGTTTTGGGCATAACATGCAATAAATCAGTCAGAGTGTCATCTCCCATTCCCTGTAAAAGCCAGGCGCGTTTGGACCGTGGAGCATTGCTGTTATGATGGAGGATTTGCTGAGCTGGAAGGAGAGATTTTCAGGAGAAGAAACTGATCTGCTCGTGCGTGATGACAGCACATGAGCAGATCATATCATAATACTATTTCATATTGTAATATTTTTATTTTTAATAATTTCTATGTTTGTGTGCTGCTTTGCATCCCTTTGTGTGTAACAAGCGTAGTGTGCGTGCGCTGTGCATAAGCCTAGGAGCTTTTTACTAATTTGCTGTTAAAATAACAATGAAATGCTGCGCTATTGACTTTAGACCAGGTTTTTGTTGGTCAATGGCACGATCACTTCCTGCTGCCTCAAGATAGCAATACGCCCAGAATGCACCTGAACACACCTCCCTGTAAGACCAGCACGCCCAGTATGCAGAATGCAATTTCAGGAAGGACGCCCACTCTTAAACTTATCAAACTCCAGATCTTTGAGAGATGTGTTAAAGTGCCGTCTAGATCCAAGTGCTAAAGGCAAGGCCGGGGGGGTTTCAAAATCATAAGGACCTTGACCCTTCACAGCAAATGTTATCACAATCCAGTAGCTGTCAAGGTGTTGGACTAACCTAGTGACAGTCATCACCATGCTTACATACTGCCGCTAGCAGGACAAAAAAAAGAGTGTCTGGTTTCAGTTGGTGCTACTGTGGACATCCCTCTGGACAGGATCTCACCATGGGCTTTGAAGATACTAGGTACACCGGCATCTTGGACAACTTCAGGGCTGGAAATGTTTATCATTTTAGTGCTGATGAAGGTTTCTGTATGGAACTGGATTTGTCCTGCAGAAGAGATGCATAAAACAGACAGCTGAATGTTTATTGTTCAGCATTTTAGACACAGATATGGTACTAATAACGTTCCAAAATGTAATGTACAGAAGAGTCTTACAGTACACTTGTGTTTCTTTCAGACAAGATGTTGTTGAGATTGTCTGAATCACTTTATTTGGAGGTCTTAAAGGTGGCCCAATAATCACACAACTACAGTAGGTCACAGTTGAACCTGAGTCTGTAAACCTTGACCTACCCCAAATACTCACTAGAGCACCAAATGTGGATTAATCTGCCACTGAAAACATTCCCCAATAAATGCACCATGCGTTCCTGTTTAAATAACAATAGCTAAAAAACTTGAACTTGAATGACATTAACATGTTTTTTACCCCTTTGTGTTGATGTGGAAGGAGTACAGGAAGATGCGCAGAGGGGCTTATGCAACGTCATGATACTTTAATTTGGCCTTTATTTCATAGAACAGCTGAAGACAGGAAAGGGGGGGGGGGGGGGGGGGGGGGGGAGAGAGGGGGGGAAATGACATGCAGCAAAGGGCCACGGATCGGACTCAAACCCAGGCCACTACGCCAAGGACTGAGCCTACATGGGGTGCACACTCAACCAGGCGAGCTACCTGGGCACCCAGATGATACTCTTTAAAGAAAGGTTTGAAGAAAAAAGGATGCTCAGTTTATTTGGCTTTACATATTTTGTTTATATGCTCTACAAGAGCAGACCGATGGCCCAGTCACCTATGTGATGTACTGTGAATCTCCATTACAAGACTTGAGCTGACAGCTGTTCTTTTGTTTCTTCAGTTCAAGGCCCAGCATCACTATTAGGAGTGATATTTACTAGTGAGTGAATTGAATAGTGATAAAAACTATCGCACTACACATCACAGAGTGCTTAAAACTCTCTTATTCGATTTAAGATAAATCTCTTACATGAAAAGACTCATGGACTTGCTCACTCTATACGTTTTTCTTAATGGGGCATGAAAAGGCCCTTGTTCTAGTTGTAACATCATTTTCATCACTGACACAGATATTTTTTTTTATTACCATTGCTGCTGGGTCCATGGACAAACAGGATATAGTAGGCATTGCTGAAGCCAGTGGTCCTCTGAAGAGAAATAATGTTCGTGGAGGTGAAGGAACAGCTGATCACCCCGTTCTGCACTGACGCTGTTATATCAGAAACATTCCCCTGGTGGACAGTTAGAAATCATTTCAACGTCAAGTGGAATCCACACAGTTACATATGCAGTTCACTCATTTTAAGAGCAAAGACATAGCATTAAATATTTCACAGTCTGGCCTTTCACCTTGTCCAGATATAAATCATTGATATCAGAAGAACTTAAATACCAGAGGAAGAATTTTTGGATATGTTCGTCCTGTTGAAAAGGCATGCTGCACCCCCACCATGCCGTTACTGCCAATGCCACAAATATAAATGTCATCGTTTCCCTGCGGAGAGATAGAGTTAAGAATTAAAAACCCACACTTTCACCAGAAGTGACTTTTTTTTTTTAAACCACAAGTAACTGGTTTATTCTATTAAAACAGAAAATCAGTGGCTGCCATGTTTGGTTGGAATAACAATACAGCTGGATATTCTATAAAGCCCAATTAGCGGATCTTAAGAACAAGTAAACAGAACATAATCATGATTGTTTGTCAGACAGGGCTAGGAATGACAAATGTAATATTTGGAGTGCTGATGGTTCTTCAATGTGCTCAGTAAATGTCATTGCATTTGATTTTGAGATTGCTTGGGTCCAATTAGAAATTGTGTTGCCTGAAGTTGGTACTACAAGAAAAGTGAATTAGTCAAACTAATCACATAGAATGACTAATTGTTTGCCATGAGCTTTTGAGATATGGTATGGTTGGAAAGACTGAAACACTGACCAACTTGACAAACCATCCAACATCAACATCCATTGTCCCTTCTGTTTGCAAGGCAAAAACGTGCTGACTCTTGATTTTCAATGGGCCATTTTTGAAAAATATGGGTCTTGGCATTACGACATAGGCCATTAACAGTATTACAGAGCTCACTGACCATGTTAGGATCATGATATACCTCCTTTTAACCATGTGTTTGCATAAGCATGATGGCTTCCCTTGATTATCATGTGTTACTTCAGAGCGATGGTTGTGTGTCCTCAGAATGTGCGGCTATGTATTCACAAGATGAAATTAGGAACATGAAATGTGGGGGAGGTATTTACCAGGATGTCTGAAGATTGCTAAAAATGTATAACTGTGTAGTAGTCTGCTTGAGAGTTGCAATGAATTATTGTGCAAAGTCTGAGATTCTCAAGGAACATATTAGATGTTGGTGATCTGCCTACTCTGCCCTCTGATGGATATACTTTTTAATCCTCCAGGCATACAGAAAGTACGAAGGCAAGTACGTGAACAATGCTGCCCAAGAGCTGTAATGATACAAAGCAGGAAACATTTCATAGAATCAAGCTGTCGGCCTTCAAATTACCATATTCTGATCATCTGAGAATCCAAAAGCGATGTATCCATTAGAGGGACCTTTCATCTCATAGCGGATGGCTTTACCTGACACCATCAGGGCTGACATGAAATAGCAGTCAGCATTGGCTGGGTCACAGTTTGAAGGCTGACTGAAACACACCTTGCTGATGCTGCAATTTGCACTGGAGATACTCTTCTGCTGGACTAAAGACTAAAAGAAAACATAATCATGTTAATATAACCAGAGGAACACAACTCAAGCTGGTCCTCATGATTGAAAGTATACAATAGGCATTCACTTTGCATCCTGTCAAATCTAGTTTATAGTATTGACTTTCAAAGACCTCACTACGGTCTTTCCCTAACCTTAACCACACTGAAGTGTTCATACACAAATAATCTGGATATTGGACATGAGAACATTTAATTGGATGTAATATGGGCCTTTGCAAAATCATTCAATATCAACGTTCTTCTCTGGGGCTTGGTATATATATACAGTGGGGCAAAAAAGTATTTAGTCATCCACCAATTGTGCAAGTTCTCCCACTTAAAAAGATGAGAGAGGCCTGTAATTTTCATCATAGGTACACTTCAACTAAGAGACAAAATGAGAAAAAAAAAATCCAGAAAATCACATTGTAGGATTTTTAATGAATGTATTGGTAAATTCCTAAAATAAGTATTTGGTCACCTACAAACAAGCAAGATTTCTGGCTCTCACAGACCTGTAACTTCTTCTTTAAGAGGCTCCTCTGTCCTCCACTCGTTACCTGTATTAATGGCACCTGTTTGAACTTGTTATCAGTATAAAAGACACCTGTCCACAACCTCAAACAGTCACACTCCAAATTCCACTATGGCCAAGACCAAAAAGCTGTCAAAGGACACCAGAAACAAAATTGTAGACCTGCACCAGGCAGGGAAGACTGAATCTGCAATAGGTAAGCAGCTTGGCGTGAAGAAATCAACTGTGGGAGCAATTATAAGAAAATGGAAGACATACAAGACCACTGATAATCTCCCTCGATCTGGGGCTTCACGCAAGATCTCACCCCGTGGGGTCAAAATTATCACAAGAACCACACGGGGGGACCTAGTGAATGACCTGCAGAGAGCTGGGACCAAAGTAATAACGGCTACCATCAGTAACACACCACGCCGGCAGGGACTCAAATCCTGCAGTGCCAGTGCTTAAGCCAGTACATGTCCAGGCCCGTCTGAGGTTTGCTAGAGAGCATTTGGATGATCCAGAAGAGGATTGGGAGAATGTCATATGGTCAGATGAAACCAAAATAGAACTTTTTGGTGAAAACTCAACTCGTTGTGTTTGGAGGAGAAAGAATGCTGAGTTGCAGCCAAAGAACACCATACCTACTGTGAAGCATGTGGGTGGAAACATCATGCATTGGGGCTGTTTTTCTGCAAAGGAACCAGGATGACTGATCCGTGTAAAGGAAAGAATGAATGGGGCCATGTATCGTGAGATTTTGAGTGAAAACCTCCTTCCATCAGCAAGGGCATTGAACATGAAACGTGGCTGGGTCTTTCAGCATGACAATGATCCCAAACACACTGCCCGGGCAACGAAAGAGTGGCTCCGTAAGAAGCATTTCAAGGTCCTGGAGTGGCCTAGCCAATTGGTGGCTGACTAAATACTTGTTTGCCCTACTGTATATATATATATATATATATATATATATATATATATATATATATATATATATATAAAAAACACACATTCACAACTGACAGTTAAATAGGGAACTTTGGGTACTTGACAGTTTTTGATATTTGATTCAATAGATACAGTATATCAGTCTATGGACACCAAAAGATATTAAAATTCAATACCCAGCCCTGGAAGTAAGGATAGCACTAAACAAGAAAGAGGGCATTAGTGGCTTCAGGCAATTGTTAATCGCTCTCAAAAGGAGTCTCTTAAAACAATCAAGGATAGTCCATAATAAAACTAAATATCAATTTGTCAAAGGCATGTCTAGTAAAAACAGCAGTTTGAAGGCATGATAGCAAGAGCTAAAATACCAAAGGTTAATGAAGCTAACAGTACATTTCTAGATAATGGTGTAAAGCAGGATTGATTCCCAATGAGGGTATGAGGTCAAATAATAATAACAAAATAGTTTGAGGTCTTGGTCATAAAGTTCTTCCAACTCCTCGTCATGGCTGCTATATCTGGATGGGGTCCCAGGGCGAAGGGGTGGATAAGTATATACATATTTATACAAATCTAAACATAATACATAATATATTACAACCTACAATGTATGTGAACCCTCCAAAGGGTCTGGGTTTGGCAAGACATCCATGCCTTCGACCCTCTTTAAGGATTGCTGTGGGACTGGAAAGAGGATCCAGTGACACTGTGTCTCAACTTCTAAACTTTCCCTATATAGTATATTCCATCTTTTCTACCCTGTGAAGATTGTAGTGTGAAGTTGTTTTAGCCATATTTGGCTGGTGTCTCTGTCAGCCTACTTTGTGGTTTTTTTCTTAACCTTGTTCCTAATCATCAGATGTCTCCTGTCAACAAGAACTTTTTATCTCAACGGACTTCCTGGTTAAATAAAAAATGAATAAATAATTACTAACAGGTGGTGCAAATGGCTGTATTGTAGTTGTTGTAGTGGGGAGAGTTGTAGATCCACCAGCAACACCATTAACGAAGGTCAAGGCAGGACTTGTAACATCAACCCAGAATGTGGTGAAATTCTGGACGAAGGATGCGCTGCAGATGTTGAAACACATGGCAATTATGCAAAGTAATGAATCACTTTGGTGACCCACTTGAGCATGGCAATAGAAAAGAACAGAATGGAATAGAACAAAAATAGTTTAATTCAACCTTACTGGAACTGAATGTTTTTTGCGTTTCCTGATACTAGTGTCCATGTCACCTGAATGGAGATCTTATTAGACCTTGAATTGTGGGCTACAGCTGAGTTCTACACACACACACACACACACACACACACACACACACAGACACACAGAGAGAGAGAGAGAGAGAAAAGGATGTTGTCACATGGTCTATCTAAAGGTTTATCACCTTATTGTGCCTGAAAGCATCCTGTGTTGGCACCAAGCAGCACCAATCCTGGCGGTGAAAAATGAAGCCAACATGGAGGTGCCAAAAACTCACACGTTCCTATTATACACAGGCTTAAAGTCATGCATAATTAAAGGCATTCCGCTTGGAGTGACAGGTGGGTGCCGTCACAGGAGGCAAGCATAGACTGTAGGCTTCATTCAGCTTGCCTCAGCTCCATCAGCACTCCATCTCTTTGCCCATTGTTTGGATTAGCGCTTTGGGATTTGATTAGAAGGGAAGGGTCAGGCTAGAACAAGTTGATAGAGAAACACTGACAGTTGAAATATCTCAGTATTTCAGTTTACATTGAATGGCACAGGTGTTTGGTGTATTATGATATGGTACTGTATAAGGTGTTCTATAAAACAAAAAAGTCTGCATCGCCAAATGTTAAACAATGAATACTCAGCAGTAAGCGAGACAGTGAGCTGGATTTTTCTCATAGTATAATGTGTTGGCTGCTGTAGGCCTGCATTTTGTTCACAGTAAAGCCTGCTGAATGGGAGAAAACTCACAGTTTTCTGGCTGCAGGTTAGGAGCCGAGCGTTTGCTGGTGTCACGGAGAAGGAGCCCACAGGTGACAGACCCCCCATCTCTCTAGCCTCTAACAGGAAACCAGTGAATGGTGAGGTTGAAGCCTGGAGCGTAACTGGGGGTAAAAAAAACACAACCGCACACTTACATTAGCGAAACATTTAGTAAATTGCACGTTCATTTATTTACAGTACACTATACACCTTTAGATAAGGGCAGCTTCACATTTTTTAAGTTTATTTTAAATAGATGTTTTTTGTCAGTTAAATATAACTGTTACTTCATCACAAGTTCTCAGAGCAAGTATTCATTTTACAATGATATATTAAAGACAATGGCTCTCTATAGATAAAAAGAATTAAAGAAAAGTTTTCAGTGAGACTTTCTTAAAAAAAACTTAGTTCCAATAAAAGAAATACGAACAGTGCGCTTTGTGGATAATCCTACTATAAAGGCTATAAAGGCTGAATTCTCAGCAAGTCCGCGTGGCTGTCTGACTTTGAATGTGGCGAGATTTCCCATGCAGCACGCTGTTGTACAGTCACTGAAATCAGTTACAAGCCGTCTGCAGCGGGCTACTGGACACAATATGGAAATGAATGTAAGGTTTACATGTTAATTCATATATTTGAGTTAATTTACTAAAGACAGTTAACTATTAACATATGTGTGTTGACACAGTCAGTATTTGCATATTTACATGTCACATTTACACATTTTCCTCAGTCTCAGTTCTGCTAGCGTCTGATAGGTTAGTTCAGCTACATGTGAGTGAAAAACAAGTGTTGTTGTTGTGGGGCTGATGAAGGGTAGATGCTAGATTGGATCCGCTAGACATGTCGTTGTAGTTAGGTTTAGGCATGGGGACTGGGGATTTGTTATTGTGAGGGTAAGAATACCAGGGTATATGACTCGTTAATTTAGGAAAAAGATTGTGGTTTGGATTAAAACACTCCCGAGGAACGCACATACATTTCCTGGTGGAAAGTATTAAAAATACATTTTTATATTAGCATAGACGTTGCAAGATTTTGCGTAATTTAGCGTGACTTCCAGCCATAGCTGTATCCCTTCTAGCACAATTCTGATGAAGTGAGGAGTACAGTAAAGTGCTGCTTAAGAAAGTTATCATTCTCCATCCGGCTGTTCCTTCTCTTTAAGAGTGATCCAACCACCACATATCGAACCCTCACGTTACATTTGGTGGCAGCGTGGTGTTTTTTCGGTGGTTTTCTGCATATAGTGAGTTTCATTCCTATACACTGTGGATATCGTCCCTTTTTTGCCACCTGATGTTTTGTTCACTCTTTGAGAGCAATTGGCAAACTGAAAGCAAGGACTTTAGGAGATATGATGGATTTTTGCAGTTTTTACTGCATTTTGTCCTCTGGCAGTTACAGTCAAGTTTACAAGCTCTCACTTAAGCTCTTAGATTGGATTAACAACAAAAGAAAGTTTTTTTATATTATAATTTTTAGGGGGGATGAGATGAAATTTTATTCTTTTAAAAAGGGTCTAAAATCGCCCAGGTTCTGTGATACTTGACACAGTGCACGCAGTTCCTTTGGCCTACCATACCAGGCAACACCGCAGAGACTACTACTCACCTGAGCAGTGTTTGTTGTGATTTAGCTCCACACTATGAACATTGTCCTCCACTCCATGGTTATCAGAGAAACAATGAGTGGAACAACAATGACGAACGTGACGGGGGTCACCCTCCATCACGTCCATCCTACCAGTACTCCAGGTATGGTCGCCATGATGATGACACAGAGCAGATACAGAATCAGTCCTAGTCCAGTGCCACGGAGAAAAAGAGATGCAAGTCCACACACTAGGGGCAGTGTTTGATTCCCATGCACACACAAGCCCCAACCGACAGGGGAACTTTCATTAGCTGCTGCTGAGGGTCAAACATCAGCTACTGCATCACAGCCCCAGAATGATATCTCACAATTAATGCCTGATAACAATGACTCACAACTTGATGACTCTGTTTTTTCTAACATATTCGCTATTGTTGAAGGCACTGAAGTGTGCTTAATTGACTCTGGCTCTTTTGTCTCCATTGTGAGTGAAGATTTTCAAAACTCTAATCCAACTTTTAAAAAACGCCCCATGACAGCCTCCTCTATGCCAGCTCGGGAATTTGAAGTTCCCAGAGGTGCTTTCCAGCCAAGTTATAATAGGTTGAGATTAAAACAAAGTACTGCAAATGTGGGACATGAAAATTTCCCTATTGCCCAGAGGCTTGCTGTAACGTGTAATGTGTCTCACTAAGATTCCAGCTATGAGTGAAAGCATGATCACAGCCTGCCACGTCCGGTATACTCGCCGCAGCCGACCTGTCGCGCGCAAATGTGAAATCATGGGAGCGCCGTAACTGTTTATACTCGCAACACTAGTTGCAGTCTTCTCCTGAACAGAGGTGGCGCTACTGAGGAAAGGCTACCAACTTTGCTATTTCTACGGACTAGAAGAAGAAGAAGAAAAAGGTAAACAAAGGCAGAACTGGCAGCAGCATTGATGTCAAATGTTGATGTCATTTGATTTGATGACCTACTTCGTCGGATCAAGCATTTCATTCACCATAAAAGAACTAATTTTAACCCAGTAAGTTTACCAGAGAGACTTGCAGTCACTCTGAGAGTCCTGGCATCCGGTTGCCCTCGAACTCATCCATGCTTCCTGTTTCCGCTTTGTTGTGCGTTGCTGAAAAAAATAGAGTGGGGCACGACCTCTGGTCACGCACTTAAAATCCTGGGGCGCCAGCGAGATCTACGTCATTTTTACGTCACATTTGCGCGCGACAGGTCGGCTGTGGCAACTGTAAAAAAGTGTTGTGTGTCAGCAGCCACACCTGCTTGTCCCACACAAACTGACTACTGTGGTGTTGTGACACACTGTCTCAGTGAAGTTCAAAATTGCACAACTGTTGTTCCAGTCCTAAATCCACCCATAGAAGACACTGAGCCGCATTCTGGCCAACACCTTGGTGAGTTTCACTCCGACATTATGCCATTCAATGAGACATGTGCAACCTTAACTGCATATGATGCAGCTCCTGCTGTAATGAGAGATGAAGTAAACCTGACAATTTATGTTCAGTCTCTGAAGTCACTATTTCAGAAATACTCATATATATTATATATTTATTCAGTAAACAATCAGAGGACAGAGGTTGCACAGGCGCCTCAAAGCATTACACACACACACCAATTAAACAGCTAGCCTACAGGGTACCACCAGAACAGAGAGCTAAAATACAAATTCATGTTGAAACCTGTTGAAAGGAGATGTTGAAGAAAGCTACAGTCCATGGGCTGCACCAGTTGTTTTGGTGCATGTGTAAAATGGCACATGGTGTTTCTGCCTAGACTATAGGAAACTCAATGCTGTCACAATCAAAGATTCACACCCTCTTCCCAGAGTTGACGACACGCTGGATGCTCTGTCAGGCTCTGCAGAATGGATATTGGCAAGTTGAGCTGGAAGAGACACACAGATCACGTGGCAGGGAAAACCTGCCTAGTCTATTTGGAAGTATGTCCTTATTTACAACACCTCTTTCAGTGAACATCTTCAGCACCTACAAAAAAATCCTCTCTAGATTCTAGTCAAGTGGCCTCAAGTTGAAACCATCAAAATGCTTTTTTTGCCAGAGATCAGGTTACATTTTTAGGCCATGTTGTATCCAAGAACGGCATTCAGCCAGCCAAGTGTTCAAACGTGGCCTTCTCCAAACTCAGCAACAGAGGTAAGAACATTTCTAGGACTTTGTTTACACTACTGCAAGTTCATCAGGGACTTTGCAGATCAGTGTTCTGCTACATGCACTCACTGAGAAGAATGCACACTTCCAATGGATTCTTAATGTCAGGATGCATTTATTTACCTAAAACATGCCCTCTCAAGCCCTTCAGTGGCTGCATTACCTGATTTCATGATAACATTCCACCCTGATGCTTCAAGCTCTGCTATCAGTGCTGTGCTATCTCATAGACAGAAAAATCTGGAGAAAGTAATTGCATATGCCAACCATGTTCTAACAAAAAGCAGAAAGGAAATTGCCAACCTACAACAGAGGACTATGAACTATTTTATGCAGCCCTTCATTAGTGTCACATACCACAAACCTCTCTTGGGTCTCAGGGAAATACCAATAGACAATGACAGGACTAGTTGCCGTGCACACTGGGCTCTTGAACTTGACCCCCAAGAGAAGATAATGTTGTGGGTAGCCTACCGATTGCAAACAGGCTTGGTAGTAAACAAGACGCCAACGTGCTGATGGATTCGGTGTTGTGCTTTTAACTAAGCTGGACCAGAGAATATTCAGTTCAGCAAACTTCAGTTAAAATTGACGGCAAAACAAAGACTTAGAGAGAACAATGAGGGCAAAACAAATACTGTTTTGCTCTCATTGTTTGATGGAAAGTAATCCTGGTGTGCTGAGTTTGGAAGAAGGAAATAACTAATAGTAAATTTGTGCTGTACATTGGATCTAATCATGTGGATTTCGAAAAGTAATGATACATATTTGGAAAATATTCCATTTTCTTTATGGGGTGAGGAGAGCGGTGCCGCCCAACTTCGCAGGGCGCTACCTTTGGCATTGCGCACATCTCAGAATTGCCGCTGAGTGCTGTAGTAAGTTTCAGTGTCCCACACAAAAAACACAATAACATTGCCAGGGCAAAAGCATTTGGCGTCATGGAAAGAATTTGAGTTGCGGCTCAAACTAAGGGGAAACCATCGACAAACAAGAGCAGGTCCTGTCTGAGGTTGAGAAGAAGCGATGGAGACCAGTGCTGGTACGGCTGACTGCCAATGTACAATCTCTGGCAGTGAGGAATTTGGCACTTAAAGGGGACACAGAAAGACTCCACTCTCTTTCATGGAAACTTTTTGAAAGAGGTTAAGCTTCTGGCACAATTTGACCCAGTGATGAAAGACCACATCCACAAGGTTGAAAGTCAAGCATCACATTTCAGCTACTTGAGCAAACACATTCAGAATGAGTTGATTGAATTCATAAGTGGCAAGATTGTATCAACAATGGTGCAGTAGATAAAGGAATCCAGGTAATTTTCCCTCATTTTAATTTTATGTTTTTTTATGTTTAGATGTCATAATGAACAGTTGTCACTGTTAATCAGAATTGTGAAAGTCAATGAAGAGTAAAAGAGCACTTCATGACATTCCTGGTGGCAGAGGAGTCCACTGGGTAAAATTTGTCCACTCTAGATTTGAAGGCGCTCGAGGATTTACAGATTCCCTCTGATGACTGCAGAGGGCAGTCATATGATGATGGCACGAACACGAGAGGGACAAACAAGGGAGTACAGGTTAGGGTACTGCACAAAAACCCGAGGGCTTTGTTTGTGTCCTGTTGGGTTCATACACTCAATTATCTGGGTTTTAGTTTTGTGTGGTTGATTTAGTGTTCAATATTTATTGTTGTACTTTGACCGAGACGCTGGTGGGGACTGATAGCCTTTGGGCAGTTAGAGTATGTTCAATGACAAATACATAGCTTGGAAATCAATAACTAAGTCTCCTGAGTAAATCTTATCTCGCAGTTTACCACAATACATTGGAAAATGTCAATGTTTTGTACAGATTCCCTTTGACAATGGTATGAACACGAGAGGGAAAAACAAGGGAGTAATTGCTAGGCTACTGCAGAAAAACCCAAGGGCTTTGTTTGTGGCTCATACACTCAGTCTCGTAGTTGCTGATGCTGCCAAAAGCTCCAGAAGTGAACCTTGCCTAGGGCACCAAATGTGCTAGGATTGGCTGCTTCAATCCAAGAGTAGGCTTGTGAGATGGCTAGAGTAGCAGCGTCTGAAAAAATATATATGGTTTGCAATATTGAATGTCTACACTAGACAAGTATGTGAGCTTTCTGGAAGGCCTACTGTGGAGAGGCGTATACTATTTGTGTTTATTGTTTATCATAAGTGCTCATGTTTTTTACATAATACTGTAAACCCAGATTTAGTTGTAATTAAACTTTTTTAGTGGTCACTTCTTATTCTTTCATGTTTTGTTTAAAATCATAGTTGTTTGTAATAATCAGCTTAAGTATGCAGTGCACAGATCATAAGCAGAGATACAGTAACTGAGGATGTTAAGTTTCTGTATGGGAGTTCATTTGAACTGTTCTGCGCTGAATTGGTGCAAAGGCTCATGGGGAAAAAAATATGTTTCGAACAGTTTCTGTCCTAGTTAAAATGTGTAATGTTCTGTTAATGTTATGGGTGTGCATTTATGTTATCTAGGTTTTAGTTTTGTGAGGTTGATGTAGTTCATGTTATCTACGTTTATTGTTGTAGCATGACCGAGACCCTGGTGGGGACTGATACCCTCTGGGCAGTTAGAGTGTGCTCAATGTCAAATACATAGCTTGGAAATCAGTAACCCAGTCTCCTGAGTGAATCTTCCCATGCAGCTCACCACAATACATTGGAAAATGTCAATGTTATATGTTGATTGTTTTCCTTTTCTAGTATTATTACAACAATTGTATCAAATGTATTCATCTTAAAGTTATAATATTGTAAAGGAAAAGAAACAATATTTATATGTACAAATAATTTCTTTAGTAGTGATAAGAACCCTAATGTTTTTATGTTTTTTTTTTGCGTGTTTACCTTAACATGACTCCAGAGAAAAATGATTTGTTTACTAATGATTTTTACTAATGACTACTAATGTAAACTTGATTTGTCCACTGCTTCACCTTACCACTCTTTATTAATACAACTTGACCTGTTAAGGCAAGGGGTTTCATCTATTTTGAATTTTTTTTATTGTATTGTTTGGAATATTATGGTTATTATTTTGTCTTGTCTTTTGGCTAAGTAAGTGGTAAAGACAAGTGGGGCTGATGTTCATGTTGTGTTTTCTTTTAAAATAAAATTATTTTCATAAAAAGTAACTTAAGAACGGAATCTGGTGTGGCGTTCTCTTACATTGTAGGGCTTTCTTATTTTATTTTATTTTGCATTCAGGAGAAAGGTGCCAGGTCCCTGTACTTTCTCGTCTTTTTTTACTTTCTCACTCACACACATAGCCACGTGGTATTTGCAATCGGCACAGAGTCAAGTAATAGTTGCTCGTCACCAGGCTGGGGCTGGATGTATCGAGGCACATGCAATAACTCTTCATTTTATGTAAACCTTATCCATGCAGAATTTATAATTAATTGCGAACCACTTCTTTGTCTTTGTACTGGCATTTCTTTGTTTTATACACTGAATGAAGACTGCTGAACTTTTAATGCATGATTTCAAGCTATTATATTTTAAATTAAACATGAAATTGATAAATGTACTGTCATATTATGTTTGCAGTGACTTACAGTACACTGTAAAAACCATATTCATTACTAAATCACATTAGTTGTTTGTAATAATCAGCTTAAGGGGAGACACCCCAGGTGAATAGGAAAAAAAAACCTAATAGATATTACCATGAAACCTCCCCAGTTGATTACTTACATTAAGACAAATATCTTTTGTATTACAAGTTTTCTGGAGTGTTATGTGTAAATATAGAAATGAAGCATTATCTTGTTAAATATGCGCTAGTTTGCATACATTTCCAGAGGAGAAATGTGAACATTGGCGAAAAGCCAGGTTCAAAATGTTTCTTTTATTTTGTTGACATATTGAGTCCTACAGGTTTTACAGAGGGGATTTTGGATATCTCCTTTTATCACTGCATAAATCAGAATATGGTGTCAACAGCCACAAAAATCCATTTTCACCACATTTTTATGTTTAAAGCTATAGTGTGTAGTTTCTGTCTCCCCCATGAGGAATTCTAAGTAATGACAACAAAACTGTCGGTGCCTCCACATGATACAAGCCTTCCGTGATTCTACTTAAGTACAGTAACAAAGTTATGTACTTAAACACTGCATTTTAGTTATCCAAAATAGCATATCCGTAATAGCTTTAGTCATAATTACATTCTCACCAGTCGGCGGGGTAATTAAAGATATCCACAATAACATTCTTACTAGTAGTAATTGTGTTTCAAGATATCTACAAACTATGATTGTACTAGACAAAACTAAAGTTAAGATATCTTTAAATCTGTAAGAAAGTACAAGTGGCCATTTTAACAGCTAACAGCTATATTTAGTTTAATAGCTAAACTAAATATTTATTGCAGATATCCATAATTCAAGAACAATATCCATAATGGAAGAACAATTTCAGATATCTACAATCCAATTGTTCCCAAATGGAAAACAAATATCCCAACCCAGTCTCACGGCAGTTCGTGAAATGGTCACGTTATTGAATCTATTGAGTCTTGTACACGTACATGTTTATCTCGTGGTGGTCAGCACGTTATTTAATTTAAATGGGAAGCATCTTTTGTGATCACTGCACGACTACGGTAGCGAGTATATGAAATGCCCTAGAATCCGCGCAGAGAGGTCGGTTGGGGTGGTGGATGGGTCAAACAACACATGACTTTTACCCCAGAGACCGGGGATCGTGGCCCACGTGTGGTGTTTCATTTCCCGTTGTTCTTTTCCTAAACACAACCGCCCCGTTGTTACGCCCCCAGAGACCAGGGATCGTGTCCCGGCGTGTGATGTGTCCTTTCCCCGTTCTTCTTTTCCTAAACCCAACCTCCGTATAGATGCTTCCAATTACGTGCTGACCACCAAGAAAAAAACAAGATAAACGTGTCCGTGTACACAAATCAATAGATCAAAAATAACGTGACCATTTCACGAACTGCCGTGAGACCATGTTGAATATCCACAAATGAAATACAAATATCCTCAATACGTTGGTGGGTATCAGCAATTACATTGTTTCTATACAAAAATCTAATTGTAGATATCCATATTTGTACCAGTCAAAATGTATTTCAGATATTTTAATCTAAAATTGAAATCATGACTAGTAACAATTGTATTGTAGATATCTGAAATCAGAGTTCTTCCTAGTAATAACTGTATATATATATATACATTTTTTTTAATTATTTTTTGGGGGCATTTCCCTTTATTATGTAATGACAGTGGATAGACATGAAAGGGGGATGACATGCAGCAAAGGTTGGATTCGAACCCGCACTGCTGCAGGACTCAGCTAACATGGGGCAAACGCTTTTACTGGTTGAGCTAGAGGCCACCAGTAATAATTCTATTGCAGATATCTAGAATGTCAATTCTGGATAGGAGGAAAAACATTGTGGATATCTGAAATTGAAAGCCCAATGCACATGAATGGCAAAAGCAACGTCATTTGTCCTAGTAAGAATGATGCTGCGAATATCTTAAATGTTCCATTTGACTAGGAATAATATCCAGTCTAGCTATTAAATGTTAAAACGGCTTGCCATATTGGGTTACCTTTCACTGGATCTCCGAGTTTGAAGCTGCTGCGGTCCATCGTAACGGTGAAGGGTGCTGGTTTTGTCTGCGGGCTCTGCCCAGAGTGATGGGGTAGCAGGTCAACACAACTGTCCGTAACTAGACCTGAAGGGTAGCCTCGAACCAGAGGAGCAACACACAGCAGCAGCAGCAACACAACACGGTCCATTGCGATGAAATGATCAGTTAACACTATTCCGTAAAAACAGCTTGTGGAAAACAGAGACCATGAGTAGTATGGTGCTGCTATTCAGCTGAGACTATAGGTGGAGTCTGTGTAGGTATGAATGACTAAGGGGAGGGAGGAAGGGAGGAGGGATGTAAACAGGCACTGGGAGGAGGCCACAGGTAGGCCTGTTATACCTGTTATGTTAACTATGTCACAAGTAGTTCCCCATAAAGTGACACATGAGACGGGATGGTTAGAGGTTTGAAAATCTATCCCTGTGTTTGCGTGTATGTTAATGTGTGTGTTGCGTATGTGTGCGTGAGAGAGAAAGAATGAAAAAGAGAGAGAGCTGTGTGAGTCACTGCTGTTGCAGACAACGGCTGTTTGTTGGAAGATGATTCCCAAGATGAGACCACAATCCACATGTAAAGAGCAGGTATAATGCCTTGCTGTGTTGCAGCTCCCTTACCTCATTTCTTATTAACTACACACAACAGTTACACATGTAGTATTGTAGCCTCATGATGATAATGTATGTTCCAAATGTATAATACTATTTATTATATAAAGTGGATATTGTTAAGTGTTCATACAATTAAACTGTCAATATTAAGGAAATTGCCACAGGTTAAATACATAACCTGGGCCTCTGCGTCAAGGAATAAACCTTAACATATGGGTGTGCATTCTACCAACTGAGCTAAATGTGACAGCTAGTGCTGCATGCATTATTGTAACATTAAATATATTGTGTTTAATGTGTTTTGTTATTGAACTAAAACACTGGAGAGTTGACTCAGTCAGTGTCAGCATGGAATGAGACACAGTCAGCAGAACAGAAGACGGATTCAATGTGTGTGGTTTTTACCAGCGAGATAACAAAACGCATTAACACTAAATCAAACATGAACATAAACTGCATTAATGACAATGAAAAACAATATTTAAGTAAATCAGCTTACAGGATGCACACAGCATGGTTATGTGAAAGAAGCACGAACAATGGGAGGAAGGCTGTAAATAGAGCCTCTAATTAAGTGGCTTCCCATGCATCCCATGCTTATAACTTAGCACAAAAAGTAAGGAAATTTGTGTAACAATGCTTTTTGGCAATAAATATTATAACGTTGGAAAGCCTGTTTAGTTCCCTTTCAAATGGTGCCCCATTTGTGCATTTGTGGGATGAGCAGCAGCGCTGAGTATGTGGGTTGCGCCCATGAAAAATTTACCAAATCTTCTCTGCCAATGCCAAACAGCTTATTCTGCCATTGACTCGTTTGGTGTTTGGTGGATTGGATGATTGAAGTTTGAAGAAACAAGACATATTGGCAATTTAACAATGTATTCATTTAACAAGCAGGAGCCTAAGTAGCGTGTGGAAGAACCATACACAGCCACAACAGCCTGGCACCTCCTCCTCATGCTGGTTACCAGCCTGGTCACACACTGCGGTGGGATGGCATCCCATTCTTCAACCAGCATTTGTCGCAAGCCAGCCAACGTGGTTGTGTTGGTCACTCTGGCACGAACAGCACGCCCAAGCTGGTCCCACAAGTGTTCAATGGGGTTGAGGTCAGGACTGCTGGCAGGCCATTCCATCCTCTCCACTCCCACATTCTGGAGGTAGTCTCTGTGGGGGCGAGCGTTGTCATCTTGGAGGATAGAGTTCGGTCCCAGACTGTGGACATATGGGATTGCCACTGGTTGCAGAATCTCATCTCTATATCTCTCTGCATTAAGATTGCCTGCAATGATGACAAGCCTAGTTTTTCCAGTGACGGAGATGCCGCCCCACACCATCACACTGCCTCCACCAAAATGTGTTACTCTATCGGTGCAGCAATCAGCATAGCGTTCTCCGCATCTTCTCCACACTTTGACCCTACGATCCAACTGCCGTAGACAGAATCTGGACTCATCACTGAACATAACGTTCCTCCACATGTTCAGGTTCCAGTGCACGTGTTGCCGACACATGCACATGAATTTTCATCACATGGTTGTGCATGGCAGTAAACAAACCTACGCATAGCTGAAAAGCTGTAAAATTGTATGTATTTAAACAGCTCCTTGATGGTTGATGTTTAAAACCTTTTTGAAATCAGACATGTTTTATGTTAGGTTTGTATCCACTTTGTGGTTTTTTGCATTGATGTTTTAAGAGAACTGGATACAGCACTCGGCACGAAGCTGTCATGGGACAGCTGTCATGGGACAGCTGTCCTTGGGGTGTTTGTATCTGTTTCTCTCTCCCCTTTTCCCTCTCTGTGTCTGTTTTGCCTGAGCAGCAGAATGTAGGTCAAGGGGCGTGGCCGGGCAATCTACCTACCTGCACTGCTGCTGGCGATTCTTCAATTACATCTGCTCAGCTGCTGCAGATTCTCCTAATCACGGCTGCAGTATTTAGCCCGGTTGGAACCTGCATTCGGCACCAGATCGTTACGATTACCTAAGTGGTAACTTGGCTCTCAGTTGTTGCCCTACGTTGTAAAGTTTTTGCCTTTCTTTTTGTTCCTTGTGCTCCGTATTGATCTGTTTCTCCTCTCCTGATTCAGACCAACACTACTACACCTGTTTGCCGTTTCCCGCTGTTCTACCAGCTCCTCGCCTCTCTGCCGTGCCACCCTCAGCTGGGATCCCTGTAAGCGTTTTGGACACTCTACACTCTACTTCACCCTCTGCTATCCTGTCCCCACCATCAGCGCTGCTAGCTGTCACTGCCTTTGTTGCCTTTTTTTGTGATCATTCATTAAAAGACACTTAAACCTTCCTCTCTGTGTCCGTGTCGTGATCCTCTGTGTTCTGGGTCATAGCCTTAACAGAAGCACCGTTCATTCCAATGAAAGTTGCTCAAAAGTGCATTATGCAGTCATGGAGCTCGAAAACTACCCGGATCTTCCGCATTGACTGGCCAATGACATCCCGATGGACATGCGCACTAGTGACAGCTTGTTTGAGTTGTAACATCGCTCGTTTATGAGCTTCTCTCCAGCGGAAATGAGTATACGCGGAGAACTCGTTGTTCATTGTCTTAAATATTGACTAACGTTAAACATTGTTTTCATCATGTAATGCTTATCATATAAATGATGGATGTATAAAGAGAACCAAGGGAATGTAATCATTATGTTGTGCTACTAACTAGCTACTAACGTTAGTGGTATCCCCGGTAGTTTATGAACAGAGACGTTAATAACGTTACAGGCTTTACAGCATACACCCCTCAAAAGTATATTACACATGATGAATTACAGCCACATCGCCATTATTACAGCTACATGAATTTAGGAGAACCGTATGAGCCTGCAGTGCAGGGCGGCTCTGCCGGGCGCAGTCCCGCAGGTTGGCTTGCGTTCATTGATTATGTCATGCTACTAGCTAGCGCTAACGTTAGCTACTAGCCGATGGCCCCATAAGGTCTTTAATAACATAACATCTACATTACAGACTTTACAGCATACAGAGCTTGGATGTATCATAAGATAATAACGTTAAACATGATGAACTACAGCCATTATATCCACTTTTATAGCTACAGGAACTCAGGAGAACCGTCATGAGCCTGCAGTGCAGGGCGACATGGGCGTAGTCCCATAGGTCTGCTCGTGTTCATTATGTGTGCTCTTAATGCCTAGTTAAATAATTCTGGATTCGGCCATTAGTGCATGTCAACATTTTTTAAATATGACGGTTTAAACAAGGACCCTTTAAGTGTTTGGACTGGTAGTTTGATATACCCCCCAAAAATGATCCACTGAAATATAATAGTTTCTTTCGCTATGTAAAGTCTATGGGAAAACACAAGCACGGGCTTAGCCCAGAAACACTTCCCATAGACTTTACATAGCGAAAGAAACTATTATATTTCAGTGGATCATTTTTTGGACATGGCGCTGTTCCTGGAGGCTTGGTTTTTTTGCCTACTTTGGAGCTTTTATACATAATGGGAGCGTGGTCTCACGAGGCGGATTCAGGAACCGACCCGAATTTTGAGAATCCGACGAGCAATTAGTTTTTTCCAGCTTCTTTCTAGGGTAAGTGGTTTTTCTTTGGCAATCTTGAAAAAACATGCTTTTTCTAACCCGCCGGCGGGTTTGGGTTAATGAATTGAGTGAGTAAGTGAGCGAATGAGTGGGTGTTTATTTTCAAATAACAAAAATATTATGATCAGTTTGCTGGCTGTGCCTGTATCATGATGATGATGATGAGTCAGTTACCGTGATTTTTTTTGGAGCATTAAACACTTGCATTCAGGTGAAATTTTATGGGACCTATTTCTACCTTCTTTTTTTTTATCAATTTATGCTGGAAATATCTTTATGTAAAGGGAAACATAGGGGACAATTAAAAAAAAAAAAAAAACATAATGGAATAGTTTGCAGTAAGTCTCTTAGGCATTCTGTATTGTTCAACTATTTATTCTCCCGTAGATCGACTTTTCTAATTATATCTGAATCAGCACACATATAGCCTAGGCATAATTTACTCCTTCCTCTTTTGCGTCATGTCTGCTCATGTTCAAAACTTTGTGCACATTCAAAATATATCTGTGTTCTCTGAGATTTGGAAGAGTCGTGATATTCTGAGAAAAATAAAGTGATAATAGGCTATTACAAGAATAAAGTCACTATATTTCAGAAAATAATCTACCTGCACCATAGTCTGCTGTGCATTACGTTGATATGGTATCAGACCTCCTGACAGACTCAGAGGCCCGTTTGAGACTCTGGTCTCTGAATGAGACAAAGTTTAGGGAAGTGGCTGTACGCTGCTCTACATTGGAGGTGGAAAACCGAAACTACGGCACATCCGCCGCAGCATGTTGACAGCAGAGCATGTTCATTATAAACCTGAAGCTGCACAGACCATGGAAGTCTGTATTTTTACAGCGAGAGTGAACACTAAGCGACGCACAGGTCTGCTTCAGAGCTCCGTGTGTTTGAGTCTGAACCATAGACTGGAAACGTCACGGTACAGGAACTAAATCATTAGTATTGTGCTTCTAAACTTTGTGTTGATGGCATCAATGTATTAGACTGATTTGGCTATGATTCCTCTGAAAATTTCACCTTTCACAACTTTCCTCACTTAGAGACAGTTGCTAGGTGATAGCAACAAATACATCATACTCGTCAGACCCCGCGCGTAGCTGGCGCTTTTATTCGCCTCGGAAAAATAAACTGGACAAAGTTACAGTTCTACCATGAGTTCTACAGCAACAATGTAAGAACGGCGAGTGCCTTGGAAAATACTTGCCATTCTGGGCCTTTTTTATTCTATTATACTTGTTTTTGTAAAAAAAAAAAAAAAAAAAAAAAGAGAGAGAGAGAGGGCAAGAGATCCGGGGCTGTTGCCGGGGACGCCCAGGCCTAACGACACCTCTGGGGGATAAACTATGCATTGTAGCTTTAATATTTGCATGACCAGTTTGATTAAAAAAAAACAACTTTGCATATTACATGAGGTGGTGATATTCACGTGAAAGGCACTGATCAAAATGAACTAAAGCTGTTTCATTAGAATCAAATTCCATTCAATTTAAACAAGAACATATAGGTTTTACCTTACCTCTGGAAAACCACGGAAGAAAAATAGGCGACTGCTTGTAAACGTGAGGCCATTTGATTTGCTTACTAAAAGTTTGACCTCACCATTTGATTGGCTTTTAGAAAGATTGACAGCGTAGTTGGTTGTCCACACAGCATTCTGGGATGGGAGAAAAACGTGCTCTGGTTTATTGCCATTTCTTTAAACCAATCACAACTGTCTTGGGCGGTGCTAATAGCCACAGTGCCGCTACAAAATAGCCTCTGGAAGGAACTTGTTTTGGTGGAACATGTGTACGTTCAAAAGTAGTTTTAGTCGTGCAACAGAAAACTCAGATTGGACAGATAGTCTAGCTGGCTGTCTGGATTTACCCTGCAGAGAAAAGCGTAAGATAACGGGACATCCAAAATCGGACATTCGAAAACAGTGACATCCGGCAGAATTTCCGGCAGAACGAGAGCAATCCCAGAAGTGGAACGTCGTGGACTATCAAATGAGAGACTTAGACATTTGATTTTGCAGGCAAAACATGCCACGCCACTGGTTATTAAATGATTTAACTGGCGATGTGATTCACCTTGGGCGTATGGACAAGCGGCTGTCGGGTACAGTCATCATTTAGTCATTTTGACTTGATGAAGGTCTAGGCAAAATCAAAACACTGTTGGTACTAGTGGTAAATAAAACATGTCGGAACTTGTTTGTCCTAGTTTATAAGTTTGAAATATCCAAACCATGTTAATTGAACTTGAGGCTACAGTGCTTACGCTGTGGGTAAAATCACCTTTACCGGATTATTGATTATAGTAAGAGACACCTGTGCTTTGCTATTTTTAATTTTTAATTTATTACATGAAATAAAATGTTGAATATGTTCAGTTCCATAGTTCATTTTTAACAGAATGTTTAGACAAGTGCTTCCTCTCTTCCAGTGAGAGGCTCAACTTTCAGGCATCTAAAGTCTTTATTGTTGGGTTTGTTGGGAAAAAAAAATCCATAATAATCTATCAATATATGGTAATTCAAGTCATCTGAGAGAAAACAAGACTTCTGCACCTCCTCTTGGCTCTGTATTCAGGCTTCAGATAATCTAGTCACGGGAGAGTGTAGCCAATCACAGGTAATTTCAGAGAGAGAGAAAGTGTTCTTATTGGCTGTTCTGTGCATGCATTGCTCGTACGACAAAGAGGTGAGAAGGAGAGCTGCAGGATGAGGTCTCACTCTATTTCAAATTCTGGTGTTTTTTTTTCATTCTACCCGCTGCAGCTTTAACCAGTAGTTTGTACATTTTTATTTCAATCACTTACTACACTGAGTGTGACTCTATGTTCAGTAAAATATGTCCACTAATGAGCCTCCATGACACATGTTTGAGAACCACTCAACAGAACTGTAAAGTTCTAACCACTGAAACCACTCTGATAATACGCTGGCCAAATTTGTAGAGGTGCTCGGCACACTGTTCTTAAGCATTTACATTTTAAGCATTTATCTAACGTTGCAACCCAGAGTTACATAGAGGCTAAGTGACAAATTAAATGCAAAACCTGAATAAATAAGCAGAAAAATGTAACAAATGCACATGCTTCCACACTTCCAGATCTCAACCCAGCTGAGCACCTATGGGACATCATGGAGCAACGTGTTAGACAGCGCTTTCCACCACCATCATCTTTGGGAAAACCTTTTGGAAGGTTGTTCATCACTCATGTAGAATTCCACGCACTTGGAGAATTTATGACAAGGAGCTCTGAAGCAGTTCTGGCTCGTGGTGGAACAACGCTTAACTTAGACACATAATATTGCTTTTTGCTTTCATTCGTCACCCATCTTTATGTTCTGAGGCTTTATGGAAAGCCGTTTGAGCCTTAAATACATATCCACAATATAGTATAAAATGACAATTTCCTCTACTAGTTTACTAGTTGGATGCCAACTTAGCTAATAGAGGAAATTGTCGCTTGATATCATCGATCTTTATTTATTGCTCAAATGGCTTTCCATACTGCTAAGCATATTTGGCATCGTAGAACAAAAATGTCTCAACTTTGGTGGTATATTTACAACAAACACGTTTTCAAAATTGGTACAGGAGGGGGATTTCCTGGTGGCCTAGTGGTTAAGATGGATACCTACTGTGGTAAAAGCCATGTGGCATAACCATGTACAGTAGCAGAACCATGTTGCAGGTTTAATTCTGGACAGGTACCTTTGCGGCGTGTCATACCCCTCATACCCCCTCTCTCCTATCAATGCAATCAATGCCAAAAAAACATAATGGTACCACAGTGAGAAACACAGAGGACCACGATGGAAACAAGCCTTCAATTTGATTGTGTTTTCATCCTCTGTAATTTTTAATGTTGGCTTATGTAATTACTTTTGTGCAGTGTTGTATGTGGTTCTTTTTTTAAATCATGGAATAAAATCACATCAAATGGTACATGTCATCATATCAACATCTAAATGATTAATGGTAATGCCATGGTAAAACACAATGGCTATGCAGGTACCACATTTTTTTGTTGGATATAAGTTGTAATTTAGTAACTTTGATTCTGCTTATTGATTCCAGTTCTTGTTGATTTTAGGTTCTGATTCTTAGCGTATTAAGACGCAAGGAAGTCCCTGAACGTTGGGGCAATACGTCAGTGTGTAACGTCAGCAGGAGACTGAGTTCTCATAGAAGATATTCCCACGTTTTCCAGGAATGCTTCAGCATAAACTTTTTAATCCTCTGGGTACACACAAATTATGCAGAGTAGTTAAGCACATTAATTACTGTTACAGTAAAAGGAGGCAAAGTCGGTCTAGAATTTCTTTCAGGAATCAATAAGCACAAGTGAAAATGCTGTTTATTCAGGAATCCTTGAATTCTTATGAAAGAGTTAATTTCAGATGCATAAGTGGTGTTTGATACCCAACTCTACACCCTGCACTCAGGGAAACATGGTGCATAGTTATGCAGTAGGAAATGACAAAAAGCATATGATTGATTGTCAGTGAGCTTTTCATACACTTTGTAGCTCGTTTAGGATTTACAGTAGGCGTTGTGTTGGTGTCGGCTGGTGGAGGTCACTCTTGATGGTGCTGTTAAGGTTGTTGGGGTCCACGGTCATACAGAACCTCCAGGATGGAAGCCATGGACGAGGCTCGGCACTCACAGCTGAACAGGCAGTGCTGGCCATTCTCATTGGTCAGCTCAGGAAGACCCTTCCAAAGTGACCTAGAGGAAGACGGTGGAGAGCAAAGTGGCCATTTATCACAAACATGGTTGAAACAGATTCATTAATGGGAATCAATACTTTTCATTGCTTTTCTACCTTTGTGGGTCCTACTAGTGGTTCTTCACGATACACTAAGTTAAACATGCTACTGCCAGGTTAGAAGATCAGTCACAGCAATAACATGTTGATTGTGAATACCTCTCCAAGTGCACAGCGTGACGAGACAGAATGTTTTTCACCAGGTTAACAGTTTCGTCATACGTCTGCTTTCCCATTTTCTTGGCAAAGTACAGTTTGGCTCGCAGGAAGTAGCCGACGGGCCACAACCATTCCTGAAAGAGGGAAAAAGGTGTCAGCGCTACTAAATGGCAGCTTGACTTACTGCTGTTGTGGAGGGGGTTACTGTACACTTGCTTACTGGCCCTTGATGATAGTTGAAGCCCTTGGCTCGGTTGAAGTTATCATTATCCAGGTTATTGTCGTAGACTCCACAGTACACCATGTCACTGCAGAAAAACAAGGTAGAAGGAGAACATCACCTGTCTTAGATCAATCGACTACAATTGCATCTTGTATTGAAGCACACAGCATGTTCTTTGACAATGATCTTGCTCTTAAACGCTGATTTTGAACATGAGCAGAAAGTGTTTTAACACCACTCATGTTTTTGACACATTAACACAGGTTCTGTAGGATGACTGGACTGGATTCTCTGACGATGGGTGTTTTTGCACCTTCAGCTCAGAGGATTGTCCGTCTCATGTGACAGACAATAAAGTTTTTCTTATCTTATCTTTCTTACAGAAAAGACTTGGCCTTTCTTGTTTTCCCAGCACACAAACTTTTGTAAGTACACCTTTTAAAACCTGAACTACTAGACAGAGCACAGACTCGCAGGAGTCAACAAGAGGCTGGAGCTGCAACTAACTCAGGGTCCAAGGTCTTCATCCCCAAGGGCCCCAGCAGCTTCTTCTCAGCAACAGCCAGAGCCTCCCAGGCTTTTTCCACAGTAAACAGCTCAGGAGCCTGCAACACGCACACACACACACACACACGCACACACACACACACACACACACACACACACACACACACACACACACAAATCATGTACATACTCATAATATAACATTACACAAACTAAACTGAATATTTTTATTGATGTATAATTATAAAATATTTATATTTATTCATGAAAAATATGACATATTTTCACCTAAAACTACACTATTACTGTAACTTCAAAAAACATTGACTGGATTAACTAGACTTTATTACTATACTATACTTTATTATTGTTTCTGTCACAGGTACAGTATATGCATTGGAAACTACATTTGGAATCAAAGGTGTAACATTTTTTAATAATAAGTCTAATGGTATTAATGTATCATTTGCTCCCATTAATTATTGTGACACATGAGTGCAACACATTCACCAAATCCCAGTTCGGGATTATGATTTTATCAAATGTGAATCCAGTTTCAAATCTTCTTATCTAATCCAAATTATTTTGAAGCCATTATCACATTCATTAAGATTCAACATTAATATATATATATATATATATATATATATATATATATATATATATATATATATATATATATATATATATATATATATATGTTTAAAACGAGAAACTCTTCACAACTCATAGACCCAAGTTGAAAATGAGATGGGCAGCATAGGATGTGAAATGTTGATTAATGTTCCCACTGAAATAACATCCTACTGACTTTTGCATACTTCATTTTTCATCCTGATTCAGACCTATTGTTCTGATTTATTACCTTACATTTTTGATGAGCAGAAAAAGAATAACTTAGACAAAAATGTCTCTGCGCAGGAAAATCCCTGCCTAGAACATGATCCAAAATGGAAGTGGATAATGCTACTTAATACTTGGATGGAACCCTAAATGTTAATTTATTATTATTATTATTATTATTATTATTATTATTATTATTATTAATAAACCTTAACAAAAAGTAAAACTTTTTTGTTTTGTTACCTAAATGTAAACTCTGGCACAGTGAGTGTAGCTACTTACCACCATCATGGCAATGAGGAAGTTAGGCCGGAGCTGGTAGTCACACCAGGGGCTGGAAGCCCCTAAACTGTCCTTGTAGATGCCTCTTTTGTGGACCAGCTCGGGTTGTTTCTCCTCAGGGTCCTGGGGATCACGGGAAATGTAGAACTTCTTCTCAAAGTTCTCTTGGATCTTAAGATCCCACTCCACATACGACACAGAATATGTCTGTCCTGAAATTAAACATTTAGGATGAACAAGACGTGGTTTAAAGATGGTTGCAGAGACTGTCAAATCCCTTCATCTGTAAAGTTAAATTGCCATAAACACTAGTAGGAAGAAAGGCTGTAAACTGGAGATGCTTCCTTCAACTGCTTACTTACTGCAATGTGATTTAGTGTCATTACCAATAGTTTAAGCAGGAGAGGATCATTTGAAGCTTCTTTCAACCACTGAAAGTCTATTTAGAACTGCTATGGTAAATACTACAAAAACGATAGCCAGTCTTTTTTCTGCACTATGGAGTGCATGTGATATGTGACTGTACCTTCTCTGGGAATGTTGACTGCTGAATAGGGGAAGTGCCCATCATTGTGGAGCTTCACAATCCAGCGTACAGTAGATTTACAGAGGCCCACTATCTCCACTGCAGAGCCATCCCTGGATCACACACACACACACACACACACACACACACACACGCACAGACACACACAAACATGGATACAAAGAGTTGGTGCAAGCTAGCCGTAACAAGGCTGAAAAAGTTGTAACTAAGTAAAAATATTGAGCTGTGTGGGTTGTTCCTCTAACAGCCATCTTAGTGATATCATGAACCTAACATGCAAGTTGTAAGTTTTACTCATTGTACCGCTGCTGCTTGCATGAATAATGATGGATGTTTGCTAAACAACCAAAGATGGAGAAACTGTACCTGGGTGTAGCAGGTATTCCCTTGTTGTGCGCCTTCTCACTCTCACCCATCTTGTTCATCCAAGTTCCACAGTTGAAGCGATTTCCTCCGTAGGTGAAGCCAGTGGTCTGGTCCACTCCGGCCTCTACGTTGAATCCTGGTGGGAGTGAGATGGGCTGCTGTTAGCAGAGTCACAGTCAGCAGCATGTCAGGTGACATGTACTCATAAATGAAACATACAAACTGTGTCTGGACTATCTAAGACAGCCACTCACACTACGTATGGTCTGGTCTTTCTGCCTCCATCAGCTTGGTTGTAAAGGTATGGTTTTCAAGGACGTAGGGTTGACACATTATAACTGGGCGGTCTGGGTGTCCTCCCCCAGAATATGTTATGCATCAAATACTTAACTTACATTTTTGGCCTTTTCTGCATAAATTTATGGTGCAAAGGTCTTTAATTATATAAAGGAAATAATTATTCTCCTGTTTACTTAAAAACGTTCTGCATATTCAAATCATTACACGTTTGTTTGAGATGTTTGTTTTTTGTTTTTTTTAGGAATCATGTACATCTCAACAGCAGATCTGTTAGAGAATGAGACATTGTTAAAGCCAGAAATTCTAAAGTTTAAATCTACATCAATCTATCTTTATTTTTCACTTCCTGTTGTATTCTTTAACCCCATAATGTTGCAAAGTAGACACAGTTCCTGTTTTCTCTACAAGTTTGAGCCCGTGAACAGTTATTTTTACCTCTTTTGGGGAGTGGGTTGTCTCCTTTATATTTTTCAAAGGGAGGACATATCCCTTGCATCCCCCCCGAAATCTACGCCTATGGTTTTCATTGATTCTGTTCTGGCTTCACCCTCCTCTTTCTTAGCAGGGGAATCCTTCAGATTCCTTTTGGTTTTTTTTTTACAAATCTTCTATAGATATGAAAACCATATTTCTGCTGTGAATTCTTTTGGCCATTATAATTGTGTAGTGAAAATCTGATACTGTGACAGCCCTAATAGGGCCAACCCGTTCTCACTCCCAACTTGTCATATACTGACACTTGGTCAGTGGCTCTCAGACTCAGCGTCAGACACGACGCAAAAATCCCCCTTCAGTGTCTGTATCTCACTGGGCAGAGCAGCAGCTCCGCTGCGCTATAAGATTACATAGTATTAAGAGAGACAACGGTAGAGAAAGAAATGCCGTGTTAGGAGATTGGTTGGGGGGGTGGATGGGTCAAACAACACAGGACTTTTACCCAGGAGACAAGGGTTTGTGTCCCGTTTTTGTACCGCATGTCACTGAAACGTACAATTTGTTACCCCACCCACCATCTTTTCCTAAACCTAACTGTCACGTTCTTGTGCCGCATGTCAGTCAGTACCAGAGCGTCAAAAGTGATGTCAAGAGCCCCGACGCTAAAGGAGAATTTTAGCGCAAAATGGTCACGTTATTTAATCTATTGATTCGTGTTCATGGAGACATTTTCCTCGTTTTTTTCGTGGTGGCCAGCACGAAAATGTAAACTAATGTATTTCAATGGGAAGCATACGGTAGCGAGTAGTATGAAAAGCAGAAAATCCGCGCAGGGAGGTTGGTTGGGGTGGTGGATGGGTCAAACAACAGAGGACTTTCACCCAGGAGACCGGGCCTTTTATTTCCCTGTTGTTTTTTTCCTAATCACAACCGTCCCGTTATTGTCGTGGCCGTCTCCCGGCGTGTGATGCGTTTTTTTCCTAAACCCAACCTCCCCCATCCCGTTGTTGTTGTCGCCCGTCCCCCAGAGACTGCGGATCATGTCCCGGGTGTGATGTTTGCTTCCCCCAAACCCAACCTCCGTATAGATGGTTCCCATTTCGTGCTGGCCACCACGAAAAACACGAGATAAACGTGTTGTTGTACGTGAATCCATAGATTAAAAATAACATGGCAATTTCACGAACTGCCGTGAGACTGTGTTGGAATAACTAACGCCAAAAGTTTCCATATTTTATGCAATGGGAGAATGAGAATGTGTTGATAGCGCCATCCTGGAAGTTAGCTGGCATTATGAGTCTGGTGCGCATCTGTGTATGCAGACCCTGCAAATTGTATTATGTGTGGAAAGAAGTGTGTACAAATCCCTCATTCTGCTGACTGCGCCAATACTAAAGTTCCTGGAAAAAGCCTGGTCTGACCTGAGTTAGCTAGATCTTCTTCTTGTAAGAATCAGTAATCAGTATTGTTAATGAGTGCATGGAAATACCTTCATCATTCATATTGCTATCCAACTGTGGCCCAGCGTTGGTCTCTCTGAACGAGATACCCTGCATGTGACTCTGCATGGCCTCCTGGATCACATCATACAGCGGCTGATCCTGAAGAAAAAACAGATTCAAATTCTCTGTGTGATATTATTATTACAAACAAAAAAATCTGTGTGTGGGCAGGATCCAAATGACTTACAATACTGCACAGGGATTTTATTTACTATTTATGTTTGTTATGAGACATAATGGCAACTGAAAATTTCTCTCTTTCTACTTTTACCATGGTGACCAGATCATGAAAATATTTTACTGAGGCGTTTTGTAGGAGAGAGAGAGAGAGAGAGAGAGAGAGAGAGAGAGACAGAGAGACAGAGAGAGAGAGAGAGAGAGAGAGAGAGAGAGAGACAGAAGACATGTTTTATTGAAGCTCCTACAGAAATGACAATTAAATAGACAATTAAATAGTTTTAAACTGAGATAAACCTACTAAATTCTCAAAAAATCAAACCTTAAGAAGAGGAAAACTCTAACAAGAAGACTTTTGGAAAGAAAATCACCAAGGAAAAGATCTAATAAGGCAAGAGAAGTGAAGACAAGGATGAGCTAACCCTGCTAACACGACAGCTAAGGGCAGAAAAGAGGAGCAAGAAGGCTATGCTACGCTAAGCTAAGGACCAAAAGGCTCCAAACTAAAGGAAAAACCCACCAAAGGCTAGCACTGTCTCCTTCAGACTCAAGAGAAGCTGTAGTAGAGTAGTAAGGTAAGCTTCCTTCATACCCACAAAAGTTTAATTTGTAATTTGTACCTGAAGAAACCAAGGCTAGCCTGTGCTAACTCAACATAGCGTGCTAAGTAGCAGCAGAGGGAGCAGCAGAGCAGTGAAACAATGTTGCGATCTCCCGGCGGAGAGCCCTGCCTCCTTGTGATTGGCTACCTGAAAGAAATCAAAAGTACACAGGCCAAGAAAGCTTACAAACACAAAATACTCAGAGAGAACCCAGAGGCTCTGACTGCAGACATATGCCACACAGGAGGAATTAGTAACCTATTACTGTACACGGACAGTACTGATGCATGGCATAAAGCTATCTGTGCCCACTATGACCACCATAAGAAGAGAGGCATATGCAGTGGGAGACAGATAGTCATTGAAGATGAAGACAAGGACAGCCCACCTCTCAGTGTCAATGTCTACCACAATGGGACCATCATGTTCCAAGGCAATGAGGCCAGTTTCAGCTCTGTCCAAGAAAACTACAATACCATCAAAGCTCTGGCAGAGACTGAGAAACAGAGACAGGAGAAGATCAGCAGTGAGGAGAAGAGCAACATCAACCCCACAGAGCAGCCACCAGGGGAAGAGCTGGAAGAGGAACAGCCTTTAGGAGACCGTCCAGGGAACATCAGCCAACTGGACAGCAGAGTGTCCCAGATGAGAGAGAGTCTGTCTCTGCAAGAAGTAGAGCTGGTGGAACTGAAGGAGCTACTGCTTTCCAAACAGACCACTGAATCCACACAGCAGTTAAGGGACCAGCTCAGCCAGGTGAGGAACGAGATGAAGGCCTCCATACAGGAGCTAAGAGGAGAGGTCCAGGAACTGCAGCAGGACAGAGAAGCTCTGAGAGCAGAGCTCACTGCTGTAAGACAGGAGCTGCAGCAGGACAGACAGGCCATGGGCAGAGATCTCACTGCTATAAGACAGGAGCTGCACCTGAGAGAGCAAACCATCCTCAACCTCAAGGAGCAGCTCCACAGTCTGAGAGCCTGCCAACACTAACCACAACTCTCCATCACCATCAACACCTCCCCTCAACCTGAACCACAGCCATCCACCTCCACCCTAACTAAGACCAGACCATCACAACAACCTGCAGTAATGCTCACCCCCTCCACCACCGATCCACATACAGAGGCCACTACCAACAAGCCTAAAACATCTGGAGAGCAAAACAAAACCAGCGATTCTGAGATCATTATCCTCATAGATTCTAATGGGAAATTTGTGAATGAGGACCAGCTTTTCCCCGGACAAAAAGTCACCAAAATTCAATGCCCCAGGACTGACAATGCCCTCCAGCTGCTCACTGAGCCCATCCTGGGTCAGCCTGGCCATATCATCATCCACACAGGTACTAATGACCTGAGACTACAGCAGGAGAGGGTAGCAGAGTCTGTGAAGAGAGTAGCACAGAGGGCTACACAGACCTTCCCCTCATCAAAAATCATAATCTCAACCATCCTCCCACGAAGAGACTTCCATCCTGACACCATCCACCGGATAAATGCTGAAATCTCCCGTGGATGTGCCCTCATGCCAAATGTCCACCTGGCACACCACCCTACCCTCAACATCCACAGCCTTTATGACAATGTCCACCTCCGCAAAGATACCGTCAGCACCTTTGCAAAGAAATTAAAAGATGTGGCTTTAGGACGCAACCAAGGATCCCCCCCTAGCACCAACAGACGGAGCAGCTTCCACCCAGCCGGCCTGCAGCTGTCACCACCTCATAGACCCAGCCCCCATCCCCCTGCACCACCTCACAGACCCAGCCCCCATCACCCTGCGCCACCTCACAGACCCAGCCCCCATCACCCTGCACCACCTCACAGACCCAGCCCCCATCACCCTCCACCACCTCACAGACCCAGCCCACACTCTGCCAGCCCCCATCACCCTCCACCTTCTTATGCACAAGGCAGCCACCCTAACCCTAACCCCAGGACCAGACCCGCCCCGCCCTTATTCCCCAGGCCTCACCCTGGACCCCACCCTGCTGGCCCAGCCCAACACCACCCTCAGCACCCGGGGCAGAGGAGCTACGCTGAGACACTCGCACCAACCAGTGCTAGCACCCCTGCAGACCTGGGGGAGATCAAACACCTGCTCAGTCTCATATGCTCCAGACTGATCAGCTAAGTGGGACTCTAAGGTGTCATAACCACTATTCTTATTCTTAGAAGAATAACGTGTTTTTATAACAGTCTCAAGTTTTATAAGTTTATCTACTATCCACTTTTAATTAGGGCTGTTTTGTCTTAAGTAGTTGATCGACTATTCAATTCAGGTCTTAAATTATAGGCTATCATTACCAGATTTATTTTATTTTTCATATTTTATTTTAACTTATTTATTTCTATTTACTCTTTAGCTTCCAGTGCAGAATGAGTTAGCCTTTTTCTTATTGGTCATTACTTAAAAATGAGGAGTACATCTCTGGCAACACAATAATTCATAATTTGTTTCGGTCTCTCATATAAAAACTAAACCCTTTGCCTAACCCTAACCCTGTAACTCATCTGCAAGTAGCTAAACAGAAGATACCATTTAGAAAATTTATTCTATTACTACTTTAATCAAGGACAGCCCTACCTCTCATTTATTACTTATTACTGTAGGTTTATCTCTTTTTAAAACTGTATTTGCTAACAATGAAGCCATTTACTGTCTCCATGTGGAACATTCAGGGTCTCAACTCTTCATTGTTTGGATGTAAAAGTGAAACCCCTGAATTCAAAGACAACACCAAAGACACAGACATCATCATCCTCCAAGAGACCTGGTGTCGACCCGGCTCTGTCACGCACTGCCCCCCAAACTACAAAGAAATCCTGCTGTCATCAGTCAAACTCCCTACTGTTAAAAGAGGGAGGGACTCAGGAGGGATTATTATCTGGTACAAAGATGAAATATCAAAGTACATCACCCCTATAAAATATGAACGCTCACACATTTGGCTTAAAATAAAACAAGACATCACTAACCCTCCGACAGACATATTCCTGTGTGCTGTATACATTCGATATCGAGGCGTAGTCGAGGTGGAGAGGGGTTGCAGTTCGGTGGGCTGGGGATCTCATCGCTGCTTTTTGCAGATGATGTGGTCCTGATGGCATCATCGGCCTGTGACCTTCAGCGCTCACTGGATCGGTTTGCAGCCGAGTGTGAAGCGGCTGGGATGAGGATCAGCACCTCTAAATCGGAGGCCATGGTTCTCAGCAGGAAACCGATGGAGTGCCTTCTCCAGGTAGGGAATGAGTCCTTACCCCAAGTGAAGGAGTTCAAGTACCTTGGGGTCTTGTTCGCGAGTGAGGGGACAATGGAGCGGGAGATTGGCCGGAGAATCGGCGCAGCGGGTGCGGTATTACATTCAATTTATCGCACCGTTGTGACGAAAAGAGAGCTGAGCCAGAAGGCAAAGCTCTCGATCTACCGGTCAGTTTTCCTTCCTACCCTCACCTATGGTCATGAAGGCTGGATCATGACCGAAAGAACAAGATCCAGGGTACAAGCGGCCGAAATGGGTTTCCTCAGGAGGGTGGCTGGCGTCTCCCTTAGAGATAGGGTGAGAAGCTCAGTCATCCGTGAGGAGCTCAGAGTAGAGCCGCTGCTCCTTCGCGTTGAAAGGAGCCAGTTGAGGTGGTTCGGGCATCTTGTAAGGATGCCCCCTGGGCGCCTCCCTAGGGAGGTGTTCCAGGCACGTCCAGCTGGGAGGAGGCCTCGTGGAAGACCCAGGACAAGGTGGAGGGATTATATCTCTAACCTGGCCTGGGAACGCCTCGGGATCCCCCAGTCGGAACTGGTTAATGTTGCTCGGGAAAGGAAAGTTTGGGGTCCCCTGCTGGAGCTGCTACCCCCGCGACCCGATACCGGATAAGCGGACGAAGATGGATGGATGGATGTATACATTCCCCCTAGTGACTCCCCGTACTATGATGAAAACATATTCCCCCTTCTCCATGAGCAGATCTGCAGCGTCCAGGCCCAGGGAAGTGTGCTAATCTGTGGAGACCTGAACGCACGTACTGGCTCTCTCCCAGACTACAACACAGAGCTAGGTAACAGTCATATATGACACAACTATCCACAAAACAGAACTAACCTTCCTTGTTCCAACTGTGACGCCCAGGTCAATAAGAACGGCAAAGAGTTACTGCAGCTCTGTCAAAGCCTGGGTCTGTACGTCGTCAACGGTAGGCTACGAGGAGACTCTTTAGGTAGGAATACTTTTTGCTCACCTCTTGGCAACAGCACCGTTGATTACATGATAACAGATATAGACCCTTTCTCTCTCAGTGCATTCACAGTTAAACCATTGACCCCTCTGTCTGACCACAGCCAAATTACTGTGTTTCTCAGACGGTCAGTGACCAACAACACCACCCCCCCACAGCCCAGTAAGCTGTTTAATATCAGGAAATCCTACAGATGGGCCGAAAACAGCACAGAAGAGTTCCAGAAAGCAATCAGCTCACCCGAAATTCAAACACTACTAGATACCTTTCTGGACACCACATATGTACACAGTCAAGAAGGCATAAATAATGCAGTTAGACATGTCAATCACATCATCATGCAAACTGCAAAAAATCACAATTGAAATTATCCAAAAATAAACCTAAGAATCCCAAAGATGATAGTTGGTTTGACAAAGAATGTAAAGAAATTAGACAAAATGTTAGGCCATTATCTAACCAAAAACACAGAGATCCAGGAAATGTAAACTTATGCCTTCTTTACTGTGCCACACTTAAACACTACAAACGTACACTCAGAATCAAAAAAGCACAACACACACACAAACAACTGACATTAATTGAGGAGTCCATAAACACAAACCAATTCTGGGAAAAATGGAAAAATCTTAAAAAATCCAAACCTGTAGAACTGGCGATACAGAATGGAGACATATGGGTTAGCCATTTTGAAACACTCTATGAGCTAATACCAAGGAACCCAGACCCAAATCAAAACCAAATAATAACTAAACTGAATGAACTAGAATTGGCTGTAAAAGACAACCAGAATCCTCTCGACTCCCTCATTAATGAACAGGAACTAAGAGACCAACTCCGGGCACTAAAACCCCAAAAAGCCAGCGGGCTCGACGGCATCAGGAACGAGATGCTGAAATACACCAGCCCACAATTCCAATTGGCCGTTCTGAAGCTCTTTAATTTGATTCTGAGTGTAGGTTACTTCCCTGACATCTGGAATCACGGTCTCATCACACCAATATACAAATCTGGAGATACATCTGACCCAAATAATTGCCGAGGCATCTGTGTGAACAGTAATCTGGGGAAGCTCCTCTGCAGCATCATCAACTCCAGACTCATAAACTTCCTTACCGAACACAATGTCTTGAGTAAAAGTAAAATTGGATTTGTACCAAAACACCGTACTTCAGATCATATTTACACCCTACACACCCTGATAGACAAACATGTTCACCTAACCAATAACAAAATCTTTGCATGTTTCATAGATTTCAAAAAGGCATTCGACTCTATTTGGCACAGTGGTCTATTCTACAAAGTTATTGAATCTGGTGCAGGGGGTAAAACATATGACATCATTAAATCAATGTACACTAACAATAAGTGCAGTATTAAAATTGGCAACAAGAGAACAACATTCTTCTGTCAGAAGCGTGGAGTGAGACAGGGCTGCTGTTTGAGTCCCACTCTATTCAACATCTATATTAACCAGCTGGCCACCATCCTAGAGACATCAGCAGCACCTGGTCTCACTCTACACGACTCTGAGATCAAAATCCTGCTCTATGCAGATGACCTGGGTCTGTTGTCCCCTACAGAACAGGGCTTACAGCAGAACCTGGACCTGCTGGAGCAGTACTGCCAGACCTGGGCCCTGGCAGTAAACACTCAAAAGACAAAGATAATGACTTTTCAGAAAAGATCCAGATCTCAAGGAAACACATACAGCTTCACATTAGGAACACATACGTTAGACCACTGTACAGATTACAATTATTTAGGACTGAAAATAAGTTCCACTGGAAATTTTAATCCAGCGATAATGGAGCTGAGCGAGAAAGCACGCAGGGCATTCTATGCAATAAAAAGTCAAATCTACATTAAAATCCCAATTAGAATCTGGCTCAAACTATTTGAATCTGTAATAGAACCAATTCTCCTCTACGGTAGTGAGGTGTGGGGTCCTATTTCCTACCAGAATTCGGCCCATTTGGACAAAAACCCAGTTGAAATCCTGCATCTAGAGTTCTATAAAAGCATCTTACAGGTGCACAGAAAAACCACCAACAACGCCTGCAGAGCTGAATTAGGCCAATTCCCATTATTCATCAAAATTCAAAAACGTGCAATCAAATATTGGCTACATCTAAAAAACAGTGACCCCCACTCCTATCAGCAGAAAGCCCTGCAATACCAAGAGCTGAGCAAAGAAAAGAGTCCCCTCACTCAGCTGGTCCTGGCGCTCAGTTCACTTCCTGACCCGGTTCTGCCTCAGGACCAGTCTGGGAACCAACCAATCAGAGTTAACCAAATTATAACACAACAGAAACTAAACTACATCACCAGTTGGAACATACAAACAAAAGCACAAAGCAAAATGCAGTGCTTTCTGTCCCTAAAGAGAGAGTATAGTGTGGCAGACTACCTGACCACAGTTACTGATCTCAAACTAAGAACTACGTTGACCAAGTACAGACTCAGTGAGCACGACCTGGCCATCGAGACAGGCCGCCACAAACAACAATGGCTCCCCAAAGAGGAGCGCTTCTGCCAGCTGTGCAAGAGAGACAAAGTCGAGACGGAGCACAGAACTGCAGCCAGTCAGAACTAAATATTTCCCCAAATTCAAACACAAACACCCTACATTTGACCAAATAACCAACATCAATAAAATGCCGATCCTGCTGGGAGAACACCCAGAGAGCTGCAGTCTAGCAGCAGAATATGTCTTTACCTGCCATACTTTGAGGAACAGTGAGTGACACACCCCCCCCCCCCCCCCCCCCCCACACACACACACACACACACACACACACACTGTAATATTCTTGTTTTCATGTTATTGCTGATATCCATCAGTTTTGTTCATATTGTTACATTATGATGAATGTTATCTTAATGCTCTATTATCTGCATCCTGCTGGACTACTGGATGTTAATGTGTAACATGTTTCCCTGTTTATGTGCTTTAGCAATACTGTATGTCAATATGGTCATGCTCATAAAGCCTCTTTGAATTGAATTGAGAGAGAGAGAGAGAGAGAGAGAGACAGAGAGAGAGAGAGAGAGAGAGAGAGAAAGAGAGAGAGAGAGAGAGAGAGAGAGAGAGAGAGAGACAGAGAGAGAGACAGAGAGAGACAGAGAGAGACAGAGAGAGAGCGAGAGAGACAGAGAGAGAGAGACAGAGAGAGAGAGAGAGAGAGAGAGAGAGAGAGAGAGAGAGAGAAAGAGAGAGAGGTGGAGGCGCTCAGAGCAGACAGCTGTCAGTGAGCCTGTACGGAGATATGAATAACATGATTCCTCTGTGTGCCATGTCAACATCATACCTCGAATTTGATCAAAAACGGTATAAGCTCATAACCGCAATCTTCATGTCCATGTTAACACACATGTCATAGTCTGGCTGTGTTTCTCTCTCATCCCTCTTGTTTCCTCTGGCTCCCCTCCCTGCTGTTTCTGTCTGTCATTGTTTGTCATGTTCTGTCTAGTCTGTGTGTGTTTCGGGGCGTGACTTTCAAGCTTCACTCGCTCCCCTCTGATTTTCAGTTTAGACTGAAATTCATGTTGCGTTCCTGCGCAAAAAAGGAAAAGTACACACAAGGTTAGACAATTTCACATACAATACAAAAGATCAAAACACAGCAACAGCCATAAAAGGGAAACATGTTTCATGATATCCTCAGATCCAGATTGTTGTGCACAGCACAGTGATTTTGGTTTAGCAACAGGATAGACTAATGGATAAAAGAGCTATTGAGGCTGTTGTGTCTAAAACAAAGTGAGTATAAATAACCTGTTAGAAGGCAAAAGCTGATATTCATAGTTTAAAATTAGGGCTGAACGATTAATCGTTTTCAAATTGAAATGGTGATTTAAAAGAATGTAAATGTAGTTGAATGTTTTGGTGTAAGATTTGATTTATTATTATATTATTATAGTTTTTTTCATAAGATAAATAGTGGAATAATGCTATATATCACAGATTATTTGTTTTTTTTTAAATTGTATTACTTATAATAATACAATTTAAAAAAAAAAAAAAAAAAAAAAAAACTTATAAAACTTGTATTACTTATAACAGCCCATGGGCCCACCACCTGTGGGAGGAACCGCTGGGGTCGGGTGCATTGCCACATGGGTGGCAGTGAAGGTCAGGGGCCTCGACGGACCAGACCCGGGCAGCAGACGCTGGCTCTGGGGACGTGGAATGTCACCTCTCTGTGGGGGAAGGAACCGGAACTGGTGCGGGAGGTGGAGCGCTACCGGTTAGATCTGGTGGGGCTTACCTCTACGCACAGTCTCGGTTCTGGAACCGTACTCCTGGATAGGGGTTGGACTCTTTTCTTCTCCGGAGTTGCCCAGGGTGTGAGGCGCCGGGCGGGTGTGGGGATACTCACAAGCCCCCGGTTGAGCGCCGCTATGTTGGAGTTTACCCCGGTGGACGAGAGGGTCGCCTCCCTACGCCTGCGGCTGGTGGGGGGGAAAACTCTGACTCTTGTTTGTGCATATGCACCAAACAAGAGTTCGGAGTATTCGGCCTTCTTGGAGACCTTGAATGGAGTCCTGTATGGGGCTCCAGTGGTAGACTCCATCGTTCTGCTGGGGGACTTCAACGCGCACGTGGGCAATGATGGAGACACATGGAGAGGCGTGATTGGGAGGAACGGCCTCCCTGATCTAAACCAGAGTGGTTGTTTGTTGTTGGACTTCTGTGCTAGTCATGGATTGTCTATAACGAACACCATGTTCGAACATAGGGATGCTCATAAGTGTACCTGGTACCAGAGCACCCTAGGCCAAAGGTAAATGATCGATTTTATAATCGTTTCATCTGATCTGAGGCCGTATGTTTTGGACACTCGGGTGAAGAGAGGGGCGGAGCTGTCAACCGATCACCATCTGGTGGTGAGTTGGGTCAGAGGGTGGGGGAAGACTCTGGACAGACCTGGTAAGCCCAAACGGGTAGTGCGGGTAAATTGGGAACGTCTGGAGGAGGCCCCTGTCCGATAGACTTTCAACTCACACCTCCGGCGGAGCTTTTCGTGCATCCCTGTGGAGGGTGGGGGCATTGAACCCGAGTGGACAATGTTCAAAGTTTCCATTGCTGAAGCTGCGGCGAAGAGCTGTGGTCTTAGGGTCTTGGGTGCCTCAAGGGGCGGTAACCCACGAACACCGTGGTGGACACCGGTGGTCAGGGAAGCCGTCCGACTGAAGAAGGAGTCTTTCCGGGATATGTTATCCCGGAGGGCTCCGGAGGCAGTTGCAAGGTACCGAAGGGCTCGAAGGGCTGCAGCCTCTGCCGTGAAAGAGGCAAAGCAGCGGGTGTGGGAGAAGTTCGGAGAAGACATGGAGAAGGACTTTCGGTCGGCACCAAGGTGCTTCTGGAAAACCGTTCGCCACCTCAGGAGGGGGAAGCGGGGAACCATCCAAGCTGTGTACAGTAAGGATGGGACGCTGTTGACCTCAACTGAGGAGGTAATAGGGCGGTGGAAGGAGCACTTTGAGGAACTCCTAAATCCGACTAATACGCCCTCTATGTCAGAGGCAGAGCTGGAGGATGATGGGGGATTGTCGTCAATTTCCCTGGTGGAAGTTGCTGAGGTGGTTAAACAACTCCACAGTGGCAAAGCTCCAGGGATTGATGAGATCCGTCCGGAAATGCTTAAAGCTCTGGGTGTGGAGGGGTTGTCTTGGTTGACACGCCTCTTCAACATTGCGTGGAAGTCTGGGACGGTGCCTAAGGAGTGGCAGACCGGGGTGGTGGTTCCCCTTTTCAAAAAGGGGGACCAGAGGGTGTGTGCCAATTACAGGGGTATCACACTTCTCAGCCTCCCCGGTAAAGTCTACTCCAAGGTGCTGGAAAGGAGGGTTCGGTCGATAGTCGAACCTCAGGTTGAAGAGGAACAATGCGGATTCCGTCCTGGTCGTGGAACAACGGACCAGCTCTTTACTCTCGCAAGGATCCTGGAGGGAGCCTGGGAGTATGCCCAACCGGTCTACATGTGCTTTGTGGATCTGGAGAAGGCGTATGACCGGGTACCCCGGGAGATACTGTGGGAGGTGCTGGGGGAGTATGGGGTGAGGGGGTCCCTTCTCAGGGCCATCCAATCTCTGTACGACCAAAGCGAGAGCTGTGTCCGGGATCTCGGCAGTAAGTCGGACTCGTTTCAAGTGAGAGTTGGCCTCCGCCAGGGCTGCGCTTTGTCACCAATTCTGTTCGTAGTATTTATGGACAGGATATCGAGGCGTAGTCGGGGTGGAGGGGGGTTGCAGTTTGGTGGGCTGGGGATCTCATCGCTGCTTTTTGCAGATGATGTGGTCCTGATGGCATCATCGGCCTGTGACCTTCAGCACTCACTGGATCGGTTCGCAGCCGAGTGTGAAGCGGCTGGGATGAGGATCAGCACCTCTAAATCGGAGGCCATGGTTCTCAGCAGGAAACCGATGGAGTGCCTTCTCCAGGTAGGGAATGAGTCCTTACCCCAAGTGAAGGAGTTCAAGTACCTTGGGGTCTTGTTCGCGTGTGAGGGGACAATGGAGCGGGAGATTGGCCGGAGAATCGGCGCAGCGGGTGCGGTATTGCATTCAATTTATCGCACCGTTGTGACGAAAAGAGAGCTGAGCCAGAAGGCAAAGCTCTCAATCTACCGGTCAGTTTTCCTTCCTACCCTCACCTATGGTCATGAAGGCTGGGTCATGACCGAAAGAACAAGATCCAGGGTACAAGCGGCCGAAATGGGTTTCCTCAGGAGGGTGGCTGGCGTCTCCCTTAGAGATAGGGTGAGAAGCTCAGTCATCCGTGAGGAGCTCAGAGTAGAGCCGCTGCTCCTTTGCATTGAAAGGAGCCAGTTGAGGTGGTTCGGGCATCTGGTAAGGATGCCCCCTGGGCGCCTCCCTAGGGAGGTGTTCCAGGCACGTCCAGCTGGGAGGAGGCCTCGGGGAAGACCCAGGACTAGGTGGAGGGATTATATCTCTAACCTGGCCTGGGAACGCCTCGGGATCCCCCAGTCGGAGCTGGTTAATGTGGCTCGGGAAAGGGAAGTTTGGGGCCCCCTGTTGGAGCTGCTACCCCCGCGACCCGATACCGGATAAGCGGACGAAGATGGATGGATGGATGGTATTACTTATAACATGATCGTTGAATGAGCAATATGTAGCCCAAATAATATCGCAAATCAAATCGTTTTCCCAATATCTGACAGGAAAATCACAACTAGATTTTTTTCCCCAAATCGTTCAGCCCTATTTGAAATATACACAGAGTCAGAAGAGATGCTAATATATTAGAAAAAGGTAATTTTAGCGCTTAGGCTCGTATGGATTTGATCAGCAGTGGCTTTCGCTCACGTCGAGAACCAATAAGAACACAGCACACAGTCCTACCCAGGCTTCAGTAGGCTGAGGCCCAGACACGTCGGTGGGGTGCATCTTTCGGACAGGACACTTGAGGATGGAGACACCGTTTGGTACTAGTGTGCAGTATTCCTGGATAGACTGCAACCACCACCACACAGCATCCCTGCAGTTGTAGCGCACACTGCTGCCCTGGCCCAGCAGGCTGGGGATCAGGCCGTGATGCAGTGTGCCCGCAAAGGCCAGGATGATGTTCCTGTAACAATCGGGACAGTGGTTTAATAATCGGTATTTTCTTGATGAGTTCTGAGTTTTGAATTTTAATGTATGCATCTATTGTTAAGTTTGTGTTTTATACTGTCTTTTATGTTTGTTGTTGAGTTTTATGTATTTTAAAGACCCATCCAGGGACGGGCATTACAAATTAGTTCAGGCTATAAATAGTCTTTGCCAGACCCTCCTCCAAAGCACTGCAGGAGAGGGTCTGGCTAGTCCACACAGCATTCTGGGATAGGAGAAAAACGTGCTCTGGTTCATTGGCATTTCTTTAAACCAATCACAATCATCATGGGCAGCGCTAAGCGCAGTACGAAGCAACGGTGCCTCTGCAAAATAGCCTCAGGAAGGAACTTGTTTTGGTGGAACATGTGTACGTTCAAAAGTAGTTTTAGTCATGCAGGAGAAAACTCCGATTGGACAGATAGTCTAGCTAGCTGTCTGGATTTACCCTGCAGAGATCTGAGGAGCAGTTAACCATAGTCCTCACAAATCCACCAGAGGTTAGAACGCCAACACAAAGAAAGAGGAAGGTAACAGATTATGCTACAAACTTGTTCCTATACAAATAAACATTAAATAAATAATGTTGCACTGACCGCTACAAGAAATCATTCCTACCACAGGCAACAAAACTTTTTAACACTTCATCACTGAGTGTTACATAAGACTCATATACATCACAAGTGCAACTTGCACAAACATAGGTTTTACTGACATCTTTATAAATAATACTGAAGTAGTTGTACACTTTTTATTCCCAATTTGTATATAAGTTTGTACATTCTTTCCTTTGCATTTTGTATCTTTATTTTTTGCTTGTGTGCTGTGTGTCTTTTATTTTTGCTGCTGCAGCACTGAAATTTACCAGTTTGGGATAAAAAAAATCTATCCAATCTAATCTAATCTAAAGATACCAGTGCTGGACCATAGTAGAAACATCCATCACTTCAAGCTTTAGTATCTGCTGTTATCCCATAACACTGGTTTGTTGATATCTGCTATTGACCTTTTATCAACAGTGTTTACAACAAATAATATTGTATGTGTTTAGGCAAAGTCCATTTAGCATATGAAAGGGGCAATGCTAAATTAAAATGGCTTTTCAAAAAATCCAGTAGAAAAAAGGGGACTTGTTGCAAGTTTTAAATTTCAGAGGGTTATTTACAAAGACACTGACGGATGTAAATGAGATCAGCTGCTTTGGCCGGTCACTCAGGCTCACTCAAAAACGCTTGAAATCCATGCTTTTTGGTCTAAACGTCATACCCAAATTAAAAGTGGTACAGCTCCCATATACTCTGACACTTTTTATTTCTGTATTTCTGCTCTAAAGGTCTCGAAGCCCTAAAGGTCTCGAAGCTCTAAAGGTCTCGTAACACTAAAGGTCTCGAAGCCCTAAAGGTCTCGAAGCTCTAAAGGTCTCGTAGCGCTAAAGGTCTCAAAGCCCTAAAGGTCTCGAAGCCCTAAAGGTCTTGTAGCGCTAAAGGTCTCGAAGCTCTAAAGGTCTCGTAGCACTAAAGGTCTCGAAGCCCTAAAGGTCTCGAAGCCCTAAAGGTCTCAAAGCTCTAAAGGTCTCGTAGCGCTAAAGGTCTCGAAGCCCTAAAGGTCTCGAAGCTCTAAAGGTCTTGTAGCTTTAAATGCTCAGTGTCCAAGTCATACATATGTAAAATGATTAAAATACACTGCTGTAAACACATCTGGTAAGATACAGATACACCAATGCCATAGCCACATGTCTCAGCTTACTATGGAAAAAATCCAGAAGCCAAAAGACTCAAATGGATTTTATATTACTATTTTTCTACAGATATGTCTGTCCGTTTTTCTTATTTCAATTTGAAAAGTGCAAATAAAAAAGCCAATAAAGTACAAAATAAAACACTTCTCAAATACACAAACACACCCACATCAATCACACACATACTTGAAATAACTATATACATAAATATATAGAAATAAGTAATTATAAATTGCACAGGGTGTGATATGCTTATAGGAGGCCCTGTTTTTGCTTTGACACAGCTCCAGTTAGAAGTGCAGAAATGAAGAACTCTTTCGTGTTTTTCCGTTGTGATTCGGCCAGAAACGTCAAGATTGTGAGGCAAACAGCTCGTTTTGGACAAAGCGGCTTGGATATTCCATTTCCTTGGACTCTTGGGGATTTATGAAAAATGTGGCTAAAGGGACAAGGAAAAAAGGTATGGATGCACTCTCGATTCTAGAGACCAGCTGCGCAGTGTACGTCTGTATTGTGTTATTTTCTTTAACTTTATAACAGTTGTATAACTGCTATAAATCATCTTATGCTTTGTGTGTGGGCTTAATTGAATCATGAGAGACTAAGCTTTCAATTGGTGTGTCGCATGGCTGTATATTTTGAAGATTTAATGCTTTAAAGATATAAAAATGTTTATGAGTGGAGGTTACAGCGACGCCACAGCCACAAAGTGTGCCATCCACGGTACAGTGAACCTTGAGAGGCTAAATAGCAACAACAGACGTTGCAAAATATTTACCAGGCTACCGTGGGAAACAGAGCTCCATAGAGCTGGAGAAAAGAGCAGGAAGACAGGTTTCAGATGTCTGCAGAGCACCGGAACATAAACACTGAGACATTTAGACTTAGAGCTGTCCCCTTTGTGATCAGATAACACCGGACGGGTGTTAAAGGTGACAACAGGGCCTCACATGATTTATTGTTTGACGTGCATATGTAGATAACACGTTGTGGATGGTCCAGTATTGATACTCAGCAATCAGGTGATGTAAAGTTCAACAAAAAAAATCACATTTGTAGTTATAGAATTTTTTAAGTGATTCTATCACCAACCCAGTAGACTCTTTGGAAGCCAATACAGTCAATAATACAGTCAATAATACAGTCAATAATACAGTCTGGTCACGTGAGAGCAGGTTGACCATCAGAATTAAACAATTCCTATAAAATGGCACCTAATTACGTAAATTATCAATTTTTTACGGGGGGGAAGAGGGGTTACAACCCCCCACCCCCAATAATCAAAACTGTGAACCCCCCCCCCCCCCCTCAAATATCTTATCATAATAATAATAATAAAATAGTAACTGTTTAAAAAACATCCCAAAACATGTGATTTTTTTTGAATATGCAGAAAGTTTTGAACAATAAAGGAGATGAATTCATAAATAATAATAATATTTACATTTGCACCATAACTTGATGTAGAAAATGCCCAAATTGTTACAGAAAGATTCACCACAATGCAGGAAGTGAAGTGGTTGATGCTCAAGATTTCCTGTGTGTTAGCCCAAGAACCCCCATTTAGAATTTGTTCATGGATGAAGCAGACTCGCGAGATAGGTGGAGATCTGAACCCCCTCCCATGTTGAATCCAAAGTTTATTTGAATTGAGCTATTTGAAATTTTAATCTGATTACTTTGATTTGGTATGAAAATAAAGACCACAGTAGCTTCAGTCTAAAAAGACTGTGCTCAAAGCCCTAAAGGTTTCAAAGCCCTAAATGTCTCGAAGCCCTAAAGGTCTCGAAGCTCTAAAGGTCTCGAAGCCCTAAAGGTCTCGAAGCTCTAAAGGTCTCGTAACACTAAAGGTCTCGAAGCCCTAAAGGTCTCGAAGCTCTAAAGGTCTCGTAGCGCTAAAGGTCTCAAAGCCCTAAAGGTCTCGAAGCCCTAAAGGTCTCGAAGCCCTAAAGGTCTTGTAGCGCTAAAGGTCTCGAAGCTCTAAAGGTCTCGTAGCACTAAAGGTCTCGAAGCCCTAAAGGTCTCGAAGCCCTAAAGGTCTCAAAGCTCTAAAGGTCTGGTAGCGCTAAAGGTCTCGAAGCCCTAAAGGTCTCGAAGCTCTAAAGGTCTCGTAGCGCTAAAGGTCTCGAAGCTCTAAAGGTCTTGTAGCGCTAAAGGTCTCGAAGCCCTAAAGGTCTCGAAGCTCTAAAAGTCTTGAAGCCCTAAAGGTCCGGTAGCGCTAAAGGTCTCGAAGCCCTAAAGGTCTCGAAGCTCTAAAGGTCTCGTAGCACTAAAGGTCTCGAAGCCCTAAAGGTCTCGAAGCCCTAAAGGTCTTGTAGCGCTAAAGGTCTCGAAGCTCTAAAGGTCTCGTAGCGCTAAAGGTCTCGAAGCCCTAAAGGTCTCGAAGCTCTAAAAGTCTTGAAGCCCTAAAGGTCCGGTAGCGCTAAAGGTCTCGAAGCCCTAAAGGCCTCGAAGCCCTAAAGGCCTCAAAGCCCTAAAGGTCTTGAAGCCCATATTCTCCTCTCTGGTGGAGCTGTGTGGTGGACTCACCGAGCCTCCATGTGTCTGCCAGTCAGCAACAGCAGGCCTCTCAGGGAAATGAAGGTGTCACGGCCCCAACAACGTAACACCCCAGCACAAAAGTGAGGTAGACCTGAAGGAAAGTAAAACAACCATTACCTGAGGGAAAAGGTCAGTCTGGGTACAATCTAAGAAATATATGTGTATTAACGGTTGCATGACTTTATATTTCAACAGGAATTGTCTGTAGAACGTGATTCACAGTTTTTGCTTAATTTGTGCTCCGACAACTTTTGTCTTGCCACGGTGGCTGGTTTTGGGAGAGTAAAGAAGTTGCTGACATTTTAGTGAAATTTTTTAATGATGTTTTTGTCGTTTTTTCCTAACTTTTCGAAGCTTTTCCCAGTGTTTTTTTGTTGCTTTTTTCGACGTTTGTTGCTTTTTTGGCATTACAGAAGTTTTCAGAAGTTTACTAACTGGGCAGCTTTGTATGAGAGAATTTTGAATAACTTAATAATAATTTTGAATAACTTAATAATAATTTATATTTACTGTAGCTACACACAAAGTGTAAAGTCTGGGTAATAGCTGCCAGAACTTTTTCTGTTATTTTACGGACTTATTTCTTGGAGTGTATGTATGGCCTATGTAATATTTATTTTACAAACCAAACGTTAAATAGAACCTACATGCTGTGCCTTGCAAAGTTACTTATCAATACTATTAAAAGATAATGCTGGTGTTTAGATTTATGTTTCTTACTTGTAAGTCCATCTCTTAATACTTTCTGACTTCTCTACTCTGTCTACTGAAGACTTAGATCTTTAAATACAGCTTACAAAAACGTGGTTTAATTTGTACAGTAAAAGGCTCAGTGATATTCTAAAACGGCTGACATTTCTAGCAATTGGGACTCAAAGAGGAGAAAATGATGCATTTCTTGGAGATTATTTGCATTGGCAGATTTATCCACATTTGGTGCTGTAGTGAGTATTTGTGGTAGCAGGACAGTGTGTGTGGGATTGAGCCTAAACTATATGTGTGTTCATGGTAATGAATGAACATGTCACTCAGGTCAAAGGTGTGGCATTTAACAACAATGGAGCTCTAAGGCACAGAGGAACAAGACATGTCAGGTTTTTGATACACACAATACGTTTTAGAGGACATGTATTGTTAATTTGGGTCTGTTCATGGGATTGGTTGACTCTAACACAACTATAGCATATCACCAGACTAATGCGTTCCATTTACCTCGGAACTCAGAGGCTGGAGCTGGGAATGACGTCACACCCGAGTTGAATGCGTTCCATGCGTTTTTCATTGTGGGGTCTCTAGCTCTAGCCAGGTTAGCTGTTGCTAGCAATACCAGTTGAAAACAATCCATGCCGCTGTTTTTTGTGCATACTTTACATACATAGACTTTGACCTCGGAAAGTCTGTCTTCCGAGTACAAATAGAACACACTAGAATCCTTTAAATGCTCAGTTTAGAGATGCAAGGGGATCAATAGGAACGTGTGCTTCACTTGGTCCTGTTCTGTATTTCACTGCCCATATGTTGAGGGTGGGACATATAAACTTGAATTTGTATTTGAAGTTTATATTTGTCACTACGAGGTAAGCACTTCCAAGCTACTGTTTATAAAAAAAATATAAACACTGACATGAGATTTACATAGTAATGTTGTAACATAGATGCAACACTAAGTGCTATAACTAAATTATACCATATATCTGTACTACACGCAGCATTTTTACTAGGACTATTGTATTGTATTGCATTATTGCCATACTACTTAGACATTACATTGCAAAAAACGTTTATTGACTCTATATTAGACCTGCATTTTTGGTAGATTCTTTACTGTATAATGTATGTTTATATTTCACGTATTTAATGTGTAACTTTATGTGTCTCGCACGTTTATGCTCTGTCTTGGCCAGGTCGTCGTTGCAAATTAGAATTTGTTATCAATCGGCCTACCTGGTTAAATGAAGGGTTAAATAAAATAGCATAGACTAGTAATAATAGACTGGTGTACACTCTTAAAATTACACAGCAGCTGGATTCTTGCAATATTACGAGATTACACAAGAATCCATCATGTCAGGCTTTGTAATCTGTCAGTATTTCAGCGACTTTGACTGACCAATCAGCATCCTGTGAGGAGCTACTGGCAGCTCTGGGTGTGGTTTAGGTGTGTGTAAAGACACAGAGAGAATGTTTGTTCAAAACAACAATGGCTGCTAGCGTAGATGTTGTAATAGCATCAGTTATATCAGAACTGGAGAGGATTGCTTCATTGAAAGAAGAGCACTGAAGGCTTTTTTCTATTTTATTTTAGTATGTGTATTACGGGTGACCCCGAATAGTCGAATATTCGATGCCTCGAAGGAATGATTCGACTGCCAGCCTCACAGTCAAATCTTCGCAGTGCCATCAAGTCCAGTTCAGACCAGAGATTCTGGACAAGACGAGTAGAAACTTGCACCCACTGTAAGCACAACGACTCTTTGTACTTCTGTCCTAACTTCCGACTTTCAGGCTTTTTTTGTAGCCGGATAACATTTCTAGTGATGAAATGGCGAAAATGTTTCATTTCTCTGATTCACTGCTTTGTTTTAACGACACTCACTCTCTTCGGTCGCTTTCTAGGTTGCAAGACCATATACTGTGCTTAATGGGCGCCCCGGTCCAGTTCAGTCCGCTGCAACTTTTCCCTGCAACGTTCTAAATCAGTTTTGTCTCGTCGAGAAATTTTGAAGCTTTTAATAAATGTTTTTTAAAGTGGGTAAATAAATCCAACCGCCCCATGACAGATTCAAGTTTCACTTTCCATGATCCATGATCCATGATCCATGACCGACGGTTGCCCCTTTCTCCATCCATGTGATTCGACTAACAATTCTGATTCGACTATGAAACTTCTTAGTTGGGACACCCCTATTGTGTATTTTGTTTTTCCATGTATAGTAATTTAATACCATATATATTTAGTATACAATGTAATGTATGTATTTATTTCACTATGTTATACAGGGATTTCACTGACGTCATGTTCTGGGCGGTAACCTGGATGCGCGGCCATATTGGAGGCACTCGGTGTAAACAATTGAATGGAGTATTGTATATTTTGGATACTTTAATACTTTATGTCTAAACAACAGAAAAGCTCATCAAAACGCGTCCAAGATGTAAAGGCATGGAAGGACTTGGACCACATAAAAAGGCGCGATATTTTGAGAAATTACAGTTTACTGGTGGTGCAGAAGTTGGCTCCCTCTTCTTGGACCCATGGCGACCCGGTGGTTCTTCCTTCAGTTACATATCCCCATATAGTCAAATACCTGGTTTTCTCACCGAGCCCATACACAGCGGAAGACCTTAAATCCTACAAAAGTTTGGAGGCTTATAACCTGATGGTGTGTGGATGGGTGAGGGAGACGCAGTACCAAGTCATTAACGACCAATGTGTTGTGAAGGCCAAAGTAAGTAATGCAATAACGTCTTTAATCAACCTAACCTTAACTGTATGATATCACTGCGATACCCAAGGTGTAGCCAAGTGACTCTCTTTTTTTTTTCATTTCAAAGACGGAACAAGACAGAGTTCTCCCTCGTAGATCCTGGTTGAGCTTTGCCAACCACAAGCGCCTCCTTTCCTCTGATAACTTCTGGCATTCCTCTCCCTGGTTTTTAATAACTTTTGGAAGTCGATGATATTCCAAATGTTTTTCTCGATCTGACCTATTGGTACAACCTAAAACACGGCAATAATTAACCATTTTCCTTGAAAGTGTTCGGGGTCTACTTCAGTGCCTGTGCTTTGTTGTGATGCGGCGTACCTCCAACATGGCCACTTCGGGTCTCATGACGCATCGTGAAAACCCTCTATTTGGGTGGCATGGGTTACAAGAATGTTTCAGGATTAAAACGCACCTATCTCACCTCATTTTATCTAATGAAATGAAAAAGAGAAAAGGAAAGGTCATACCTGCTGCCAGTGTCACACAGCACTGCTCCACCTGGTTAGTGACTTCACTGAGGTGGTATGGGACATCTTTAAGGTGAGGAGAGAGTGTGGGAAAAGCCCAACTGTGACCCACACCACACATCTGCACCGAACCCAGCGCCAGCTGTTTGACCAGGCTGGAACCATTCTGCACAAAGCTTATGTAGCCAGAGGGACACAATAGAAAGGGACACAGAGTTGTCACAGTGTGTCATGAGTATTATTATTTTTCATTTTAAAGTCAAATTAATGAATAGATAAGTGACTGAGGGAATGGCGGATGGTATTTTGAGACAAAAACGATCTCCGTCCACACAAGAGGTTTAGCTCCATTAGCAGAACTAATCTCTGTCCGTGTTGGATATCGTATAACCATTCCACTAGAAGCCTAGACGTAGCAATAGATATTCGTTTTTTAAACCAAAACGTATAGTAGATTACTGTAGATGTAGCCTTAGTAAGCCCTCCATCAAAAAGCATTAGAGAAAGGAAAGCGAAATGAAAAAGCAACACCTTGACATGTATTTGAAAACGGCTTCTAGAGCGCTGGTGTAGGCTCCCTGGATGATGGAGTCAAAGTAGCAAGGCACCAGGTAGCGGGGGATGTTCTTCAGGTAGCCAAACATGGCCTGGAACCATTGGCCCACCTGTAGGTCAAAGGTCAACATCAACAGTGCACAGATTCTCTTCTGCATTCCACTACATAAAGACCACAAAAGACTCAGCAGCTCCAAGGCCCAAACCCACACTAATGCAGACAAGTTCTTAGACTTTTTTTAAATGAATGCTCTTCACAATGAAATGACTATAAATCTCAATAGTTCAGTTGTACCCGGTAAAACAGCTTACCTGTGAAGTATTGCATCAATGTATATTGTGAAATCAGAATCAGAATCAGAATCAGAAATATCTGGTTGGATTGACAAAGCGTTTTGACAAGCGTGACTCATTGCTCTGCCAGCCCTGTCTTCTGTTTTATATCCTTTCAATTTGCATTGTCAAATCAGATATTTCTATATCAGAAAGAAGTCATTGGTAGTCAGACTCAGGGTTTGATCTGCAGGTAAAGCTCCGTCCTGTCACCTTTGACTTTGATCACCTCTTTTTGTATTTCAGTGCAATTGATCATATGATACAGGTGTTGTCAGTGACAAGTTGTTTGTTGTCAGAATACTTTACGTAGATAAGTAGGCAGGGGCGGACTGGGACAAAAATCCAGCCCTGGCACTGTAGCCACACCAGCCCACATCACCCCGCCCATGCAGCCCCACCCACGGACATGTGCATTCACTAATTACATTTCTGTACAGATGGTGAAATAATATAAGCAGTACCTTATGTAACAGATTTTAAACATTTAATGTAACTGGCAAACAATGTTTACTACTTTTTAAAGAGCACACGTTTATAACAAATGTACACATCTGTTTATGCCGTTTCTATGCTGTTACTGTTGGCCTTTTGGAAATTTTGAGGTTAAAAGACTTCCATTCCTGCATTCTGATACATTTTTAGGCACCAATTTACATTAAAAACATCTATATTTATGGCAAGGAAATCACAAAATTCTGGTGGCAGGTAACAATTCAAAATACAAAATATAATGGAATATTATTATATTCAGTAGTCCAGTAAGGGGGCTTTCACATCCGGGACATGGGCTGGATACGACAACACTTGACCCTAAAGTCCAGTTGTTTAATAAACATGAACAGGGCTTTATGGTAACTTCTTTTCCCCAAGGAGCACGTTTTGCTCCCAAGTTTAAAAATGTAGGATTGACTTACAGAGGCTACTGCTTTTACTGCTAAATTGTACAATAACACAATCATGTTATGGATACAAAACATTATGAAGTGTAATGTTTTCTATATTCTACTGTTCAAAAATAATCAGTGATGTTGAGACTACATTGTAACGGACCACCACAGTTCATACATACATGTGAACCGCGGATTAATTCCAGAGTTTGCTGCTTGTTCAGGGTTGTCATGTGTACTCCTACAGGCCTACATCAGGCGTTAAAACCAACTGTACCGAAAAACCAAATTAGACTACTATGTAACGCGACAACGAGACATTTTTAACCAGTAATGAAACTGTCTCAATTTAAAACTGATGCCGTCAGACGGCCGCGCGGACAGACAGCAGTCGGAGTTCCGGCGGAGCTCTGCGCCCGTCAGCAGCAGCTTCTCGCTGCACAGCCGGTCCCCCAGAGCAGCATGACCACCGGGAGGGTCCAGTACAGCCTGAACCCTGCAAACAGAGATCCCGTTTGAAGGTGACGTGCTTGATTTTGACTGAACGTCCCAATTTGAGTAATTTCTGAGTGGGTCGGTCGGCCCATCTTGGGACCAGGCCGGTCGTTGCCGACTGGCCAAATGCTTAATATTTATTATTATTATTATTATTATTATTATTATTATTATTATTATTATAACCATGGTCCGGCCCCTCTGGCATTTGCCAGAATCGCCAGATGGCCAATCCACCCCTGTAAGTAGGGCTTAGCCAATGGATATATAATAAGACCTGGATAAAGTGTTTGAGTCTGAGCCCCATTCATTCCTATGAGAGTTAGGGTCAGTGGCGCCATTAGCCTTCATGGAGCCAAATATTACCTGGATGATCGGCACTGCTTCCGCACGGTGCAGCCCATGGAGCAGGTGCAGTAGACCCGGCTTCTTCCAGTTTAGCGCGCCACTAACTTGAATGGGGATAAAATAGTTTTTTTCGTGCGGTTCTTCTAGACTTTCCAAATGTTATCGGACCGAATGGATCAAATTCCTTAGAGTCATTTCCTGGGGGTTGTGGCGCTCCAAAAAAAAAAAATCCACTGATTTACAGACATGTTATTCTTTTTTGTAAGTGTATGTAGTCTTTCTGCCCAAAAGGCATCACGTGATTCTTTAAAGCCCGGCGCACATCCTTGGGGGACTGGTGAGAGACTGACGTTTTGCTTGTTGTCAGATTAGTGTACAAGTAAGGATAAGCTAATATCCTAACCCCTTTGTTGTTGAAGTTATTTTGCTGATGATTTCATTGGATATCCCTGTTGGAGAGTTGAAGAGCGGAATCTCCATGTAACTTAAGTGCAGGAGTTTCCTTCATAGGATACACTTGACATAACATTATCCAGATAAAGTCTGTCCCTGATTAGTAACCTGACTGTTGCTCACCTCTCCCACGGCTCCACCTTTGGCCAACAGTCTTTCGGAGACATAGTCCATCAACCAGTCTCCCTGCCTCAGGTTATCACAGAGCGGATGACCAAGATAATTCTTGGGACGAATCTCTGCCATCACTGACATCAGCCCTAAGAACCACAACCTCTGCATGAATATTCACACTGCATACATTCTGGGATAAATGATGATTATTATATTGGTGCATACCTTGAACTTGTGTGGCTTTTGTTTAGTGTTTTTAAATACCTTGCAAGCCTCCATAGTTGAGAGGTAACCATGAAGGGATGTTGTAGCATCCTCCCCCATCCTCTCTCTCCTCTGCATCACAGCGGTACAGCAGCATGTTCATGTCAGCCAGAGTCAGCTTTGACATGATGCTGAGGAAGTAAGAGCATGTCAGTGGTGACAAACTGACAGGTAGACAGTAGAGATGCAAAGCTGAATCCCTTAGTTGTCAACTATTGAATTCATCGCCATCTATTTTGATAATCGGCTGATCAGTTTGAGTCATTGTTTTATGTTCTCTGATTCCAGCTTCTTAAATGTGTCTAGTTTTCTACACTTCTCTGTGACAGTAAACTGAATATCTTTGAGTTGTGGACAAAACAAGACATTCGAGGACGTCATCTTGGTCTTTGAAAACCTTTCACCATTTTCTCACATTTTATAGAGCAAACAACTAATCGATAACTTGTGAAAATAATAGATTAATCGATAATGAAAACAATTGTTATTTGCAGACCTAGTAGACAGTAAGCAGAAGAACGTGGTAGGGGGAAATCCATCAATGCACAGGTGTGTGGCGGTGGCCATTTAGAGAACAGGACTCATGACTGAGCACGATGACTGAACAATAGTGTTTCCCACAACACAAACTTTTGTATATACACCTTTTTAACTACATTTATAGAGGAAGAAGTCCATTCTGATAGATATTTCCTACCTGACAGAACGAGCTACCCCACTTTTAAAATCGGAATTATAACGACAAGGAAGAACGGTGCTGGCCCGGCGAGGCTACCCAGGGGAGCAGGGCCAAAGCACTGGAGGGCCAGGTTAGCGGCCGTCTTCCAACGCCAAACCGTACCAAGTCTGAGGTGAGTCAACAACACAGCACAAACACGATTGTGTTTCCATATTTATCCTCCGATCACCTGATGAAGTGAATGCAGGAATGACAAATGATTATTGAAAGCACTATTACAGCAGGAGGACGACTCTTGGGAGACAGTGAGATGTTGCTGGTATACAACACTCTCACCACAAATATATAAAAGTGCTGCATCTTGATACATTGGTAAACACAGCAACAGATTAAACACCTTTTGCAGCTTGTTTTTCAATGACCTCGCCTTAACTGGTGGGGACATTAATGAATCTGCTCCTAGAGTAGGGCTGCAACTAACAATTATTTTCACTGTTTTTTATTCTGTCGATTATTTTCCAAGTAATCGATGAGTTGTTTGGTCTATAAAATGTCAGAAAATAGTGAAACATGTGGATCAGTGTTCCCCAAAGCCCAAGATGACATCCTCAAAGGTCTTGTTTTGTCCACAACTCAAAGATATTCAGTTTACTGTCACAGAGGAGAGAAGAAACATAGAACATAGTCACACTTTAGAAGCACACAAAGTTTTTTTTTTCATGAAAACAACTCAAACCGATAACTAATCGATTATTGGCACTAGTTAAGAGTTTGATTCACGACAGTAGTCGTGTTAGAATCATCACTGTTGCACAGCTGCATTTTCCCTGTTGCCAAAAAGCATCAGGACTTGGCTACTGTTGAGACTACGTGTTCTCTTTTGCATTCTGCAGTCATCCACAAAAATGTCACTGTCATCAACGGTACACAAAACATTTTTCCTATTGTGAAGGGTGCCTGCATGTTTCGTCAAATGCCAAGTCATGCATCAACAGCAATATTCTAAATTTTGTTTATCAGATTCTTGCACCAATACTCTTGCACAGATTCTTGCACAATACTTTTACTGCACAGTCATGATGATGACTACTTGTTGCACAGTCATGATGATGACTACTTGTTGCACAGTCATGATGATGACTACTTAGATGTTAGTTGTTGAGGCATACGAACATCCTCAGTGGCTCGGTGAGAATGGATGGTGTACTGTGTTCAGCCAGTGAGCCGGTCTGGTATAGAGGACTAAACTGGATCAGGTGGTGTCTCAGAGCCCCCAGCTGCTCCTGGCACCTGGGCTCCGGAGTCACCCTGTAGAAGAACACAGAACACAAGTAGATCCAAGCCAGGCATTTCATGACATAAAGCGGATCAAATGATTCTGATAAACTACGGACAGCACTTTTCTTTCAGTCCATCCCCAGGTTGACCCACCTGAAGATGACGACGCAGCCTGGTGTGAACTTCTCAAACATTATCTCCTGATAAATGCTGTTGTGTTTGGACACCATGTCTGCCTTTTTAACCACTTTACTGTCCTTCAGCTGGAAGATATTTTGAAATTGTTTAAATTCCTAGATATAAAGCTACTTGAAGTATGACTTATATGCACCATAGCAGAGTTGTTCATGTTATAGACCATTTATTACAACTTAAATATACTAAAGAAGTACTAATCACTAATCACTAATCACGCAGGAGAAAGTTTAAATGCATCCAGAATCCAACACCACTGAAGATGACTCAAGTCTCTACCTGGATGTGTTCTTGGATCTCCACAGTGCACTCTGGCAGGCCATTGATGTTTTTGCCTTCTTTTTTGTTGGAGTTGGTCACAGCCTCCAACACCACCTCTTGAATATGACCTTTGAAGGCAAAGCAGACAGGAAAAAAGTCCAGCTTAGCTGACATTTCTGAATTCCTCTCTCTATCACCTCTTCTTTCTCAGTTAAAATAAAATGAACACAGTTACACACATACACACTGGGCTCTACATTGTCTATATCTACAACGTTCCACTTCGGGGATTGCTCCGGTACCACCGGAAATTCCGCCAGATGTCACTCTTTCAGCTGTATGTCACTCTTTCGGCCGGATGTCTGTCACCTTCCTCTTTCTCTGTGTTGGCGTTCTAAACTGCGGTGGATTTGTGAGGACTATGGTTAACTGCTCCTCGGAGCTCTGCAGGGTAAATCCAGACAGCTAGCTGGACTATCTGTCCAATCTGAGTTTTTGTTCTTTGTTGCACGTCTAAAACAACTTTTTAACGTACACGTTCCACCAAAACAAGTTCCTTTCGGAGACTATTTAGCAGAGGCACCGTGGCTCCGTCCGGCTCTTAGCGCTGCCCAAGAAGAGTGATTATGATTGGTTTAAAGAAATGCCAATTTATTTATTTATTTTATTTAATCTTAATTTAACCAGGTAGGCCGTTGAGAACAGGTTCTCATTTGCAAAGGCGACCTGGCCAAGAGAATCATAAGCGTAGAAGACAACATACAGTTTCACATTCAATATAGTGCATGAAAACAGAATACAATAGACAACAAAGGTACAGATTAAGTAGGCAGTTCAAAGCCGGCACAAAGTGAGGTGTAAGTAAGTCGATGAATATGCGAAAGTGGTATGGTGATAACATAATATACATGAAAAGACAATCTATAACATTGCTGAGATGTAGTAAAGAGTCAGAATACGGTTAGTGCAAATTAAATTGTGGTCAAGATAGTGATGTGGATCAGTTATAATGCAGTACATATAAATAGATAGTCTATATGAATGCTGAGAAGTAGCGAAGTCAATATACAGTTAGTGCAAGATGTAATCTAGATAGTGATGTGGATTAATAATAACAGTAAACATGAACAAACAGTCTGTCTATATGCTGAATATAGAAAAGAGTTAATATACAGTTAGAGAAAATATTTCTCGGGGGGGGGGGATTGTTGTAAATTATGGTTGTAAAAAATATTTTTTCCAGATTTAGCTAACATTTCTATGTCAGTTCTACAAACTTCAAATGGAGGCTATTTTTAAGACTAGCACCAACTCACTGAGTCAGCCGTGCCTTGTCAGTAAGCGGACAGTCAAAAAGTAAACTAGTGTTCCGGGGATATACAAAGAAAACAGTCCTTCTAGGGCAGTGGTTCCTTAAGTGGGGTCCTTGAGAGGTTTTCAGGGGGTCCCCAGTAAAAAGGGAAATCATTTATTTTCACTATAATTCCATTCATATGTAACACAATGACAGAATGTATGACCATACCATCTAAAAGCAAAAATCCTATCAGACGGGGGAACCTGGCACAGTGGTCTAATTTGTGTCAGTTTGGGAGTCCTTTACGTAAAAAAGTTTGGGAACTACCCAACCTCTTCTAGTTGTTGTTACGTGATATCTATTTTTATTTTCCTGTTTTTTTTTCCATTTCATATAACATTGTCGGACTCACAATGGACGGTCAAAAATGAATCAAAATCGATGCCGCAGAACCTAATAAATACCTCGTACCTATCCATCCATCCATCCATCCATCCATCCATCCATCCATCTTTGTCCGCTTATCCGGTATCGGGTCATGGGGGGAGCAGCTCCAGCAGGGGACCCCAAACTTCCCTTTCCCGAGCCACATTAACCAGCTCCGACTGGGGGATCCCGAGGCATTCCCAGGCCAGGTTGGAGATATAATCCCTCCACCTTGTCCTGGGTCTTCCCCGAGGCCTCCTCCCAGCTGGACGCGCCTAGAACACCTCCCTAGAGAGGCGCCCAGGGGGCATCCTTACCAGATGCGACGCGAAGGAGCAGCGGCTCTACTCTGAGCTCCTCACGGATGACTGAGCTTCTCACCCTATCTCTAAGGGAGACGCCAGCCACCCTCCTGAGGAAACCCATTTTGGCTGCTTGTACCCTGGATCTCGTTCTTTCGGTCATGACCCAGCCTTCATGACTTCGCGCCTACATTGTCCAAAATGCAGCCTGACCGCTGGTTGAAGATTCGGGTGTGTTACATTACTTGCTCAGAGCCTCTAGCCGCAACCAGCTTAATTCTCTGTAACTCCACACCCCCCGATTTATTTCCAGTTTTAAACTGGTAGTCCTTTTCCACATATGCAGTAGTACTTCACAAAACCTGTAAACAGACTATGACGTGTAAAATCAGTGGAGTTCCCTCTTAAGTACTGTATGTGACCAGTAACTGATATTAGTTTTAGGGCGTTTTCACACCTGTAGTTTGTTTGCTTTGGTCTGAATCAGTTGGTGAGGCAGTAAACTTGGAGCGATTTGCCCTCGGTCGGTTTGGTTTGGTTTCACACCTAGAAAAATCCAAGAAAGCAAGAAAGTAAATACAGGAAAAAGTTCCTGTGTTCTGGTCTAGTGGTCAAACCAGCTCATTTCATTAAAATGATCAGACATTGTTTCTCAAGAGACGTGACTACGTCTGCTCTGGTCACCGAGACTTCGCTCTGCCGGCGTCTGTCTCCAATTTTAGCGGCAGCTGGTTTGACCACGGAGATGCGAGTGATGCAGGGCGAGCTTGACTACAGTCTATTTCTGTGATAGAAACACTTCTGCTGCATCGCAGATTGCTAAACACACCTGACTACAGGAGACATCAGCTCAGACTGGAGGAGTACATATAGTTGGTGCGGTTCGAGTACCGATCACGTTCTCACCACAAACGAACCACTCCAGAGTTGGATTGAAAGTGTACCAAGACCACCTCTTCAAGCAGGTCTTGGTACCCTTGTTTGGTCCTCTTTTAGTGCGCACCAGAGTTCAATTGCTACGTTCTCACCTGCCCAAGCGAACCGCACCAGCGGGACAAACCAACTCTAGTTCGATTCAACCGAACTAAAGGCTGTCGGTGTGAAAACGCCCTTAGACCCCTCTCTTTCTCTGTCCCTGCCAAAACCCACCGTCCTCTCTTTGAGCAGAAACCCAACACCAATGAATTTATTGTCTCTGAGATCTGATTTTCCTTGACATGCATCAGCCAAACCACTCATACAAACAGCAATAGTTGTTGTTACGGTCATATCTATTTTTATTTTCCTGTTTTTTTTCCATTTGTTTCATTTGGTCTACATTGACATCTCCATCTATTCCTATACTGTATGTTTCATGTTACTGCCTTTGTTTGTTTATGCACATGTTTATGCTGCCCCTTGCACCATTTAAAACAAGAAAAAAAGATATGAGCTTCGGATCAGGATGTGGTTGTATGACTATCACCTGGTATGAACATTGGTGAAACATCTTCTGTATGACGTTGTGTCTCTGGGTTCTTGATCGCCCTTCGCAGCACAGCCACCACAGACTGGTGGCTGCTGGGACAGTGTCTGGTCACTGCTACCATTCCCTCATTCAGCTGCTCCACGTACACCTGCACAGCCAACCAGAAAGGCCACATTTCAAATTTGACAAACAAATCAGATGATACCAGTGTGCTGTAACTATCTATGAGAACATTGGAGTCCTATGTGGGGATTCTACTGACTTCATTACATATGAAGGCTATGATATATTTTTTTAGATTCAATGGCCTCTAGTTTGATGTGCAAAGTTGACACTAATGAGACTGAAAAGATCATTCATTAAAGGTAAAGTAAGGCATGTTAATCCAATACACTTTTTGTCAAATTCAGTTAATATCTCTTCACAGTCATCGAGCTCTTTATAAAAAAACCTGGTGTTAATACACAGTTAATACATTGTGTAAATGGGCCACAAAACACTATTCCAGCCAATCAGCAACAGGCAGTGTCAGTTGATGGTAGGGGGCGGGGGCAGCATGTGAATGTGCCGGCCAGCCAGTCCGCGAATCTCGGGGGCCAAACTTCTGAAGGGGGGGTTGTATTTGTTTGGCAGTTCAGTTCAAATATCAACAATCTTTGTGCGGCATCAGCTTACTGCACCTTTAAAATACTAATCTGTGCGGGGGACCTGGGTAACTCACCTGGTAGAGCGTGTGCCCCATGTAAGGAGGGTGCGTGTCAATCCCCCTTTCTCTCCCCCTTTCATGTCTAGGCTGTCCTATCAAATAAAGGCCTAAAAATGCCACAAACAAATAAAAAAGAAATACTGATGTGTGGGTTGTCCCTTTGTCACAATTGCTTCCTCAGATGTGTTTACGTTCATAATTCATTTCCTGTTGAAAGTGCTTGTGAATGCTGAAAAGCTAAATTCCTTAAGCTAAACTAGATAGCTAGATTTAATGCGTAAGAAGAAGGTAAAGCAGTGAGAACAGTTGGAAAAGTGGAAAAGGATAAAATATATACATTTGTATAAATTTCATTAAAATGTTAAATAACACCAAATATGTATGAAACAAAAGTGAAATATTTTAAGGTTTTCTGTAAAGAAGTCCCTACACTGAATTGCTGGCTTGAATGTCTATGAAAAAGGTGAATTTGTAGGAAAATGTGCAACAGTGAAATAGTTTTAATTAATTTGAATGTCTTTCAAAAGTTGAATAAAACAGACAGACAGACAGGCAGGCAGACAGGCAGGCTGGCAGGCTGGCAGGCAGGTAGGCAGGCAGACAGCCGAAAGTGCTGTGTCATGGTTAAAAAAAGAGCAGGTGTGGCTCAAAACCTGCTTGTCATAGTGAGAGCTGAAAAGTGACACCTGGGAGAGATAGAATTTCAGAGAAGGACAGCACAATGCTGGTTTTCGTGCTTCTCAGTTGAAAATCTTAAACTCTATTTTTCTTCACTTTGAGCATCTCAAACATTACTGGTATATCACTTTTTTAAAAAAGAGCTCAAGACTGGTTTAAGTGAAATAATATTGCAGTGGATGATAAGGCGAAGAGGGTATGGTGTTGTTTTGAAGCAGATAATTCAAAAACTATAAGGCCAACTTCAGCCAATGTGCTTAAAAGAGCACATTGGCTAAAAAAGACAAGAATAGCAACATTTTGATATATAAATTGTGTATGACAAGTAAACATTGAGGGCGTGAGAGCAAGTTATAGAGGTTTTAAAACAATGTTCCAAGGCTTTCCACTGGTGATATCATCACCCACTCATCAGTCATACAATATCACTCCATTACAAGCAAAGAAAAAAGCCTGTGTGTAGTTTCTGTCTCCCCCATGAGGAATTCTAAGTAATGACAACAAAATTGTCGGCGCGTCCACGTGATACAAGCCTTCCATGACCGTAACTCACGTTCACTAATATCAAAAAGTTACACACTAAAGCGTTAAAGATTTCCTAAGAAATTCAGGATTTCAAAAACACTAAACTTGTTGAAAGGGGGGATGACATGCAGCTGACGGTGGCCGACAGGAAACACTACGTGCAACTTGATAAATCCCACGGTAAATTGGCTGGCTGACTAAACAGGGAGGGACTATAAATCCTGTCTGTTTTTTGTATTTCAAGAGCGAATTGCTCCACAATATGAATACAGATTGATCACTTATTTTGTTGGTAACCATTGTTGTATAATCACAATATTACACTTGAGGAGGCCTATACTTCAGTAATGCGCCTTTCGGACCTCGAAATTAAACCCTCTCATATAATATGGCTTAAACAAACCTCAACATTAAACGCTGATGCAGTTTTAAATGTTTTATTACCACGAGTTTACAGACGTCTCTGCTGATTGAGTAGCACCTGGGACCTGAGCCGAGACACACCCACCAAACGAGAGAAAACAGATTTCAAACATAGACTTCATATTTACAGTCTATGTAGTTACGCTCTCTCTCTCTCTCTCTCTCTCTCTCTCTCTCTGTCTCTCTCTCTCTGTCTCTCTCTCTCTGTCTCTGTCTCTGTCTCTCTCTCTCTTCTGTCTCTCTCTCTCTCTCTCTCTCTCTCTCTGTCTGTCTGTCTGTCTGTCTCTCACTGTCTGTCTGTCTGTCTGTCTGTCTGTCTCTCTCTCTCTCTCTCTCTCTCTCTTCCTGTGGGGTCTAAAATCCAGCTGTTCCACTAGCTAATATTTGCAGCTCATTTATGTATTTGGTTGTGTTGTGGTATTTGCAGCACGTTTGCTGAATGCTGCTCATGTGTTGTCAAATTAATTAAGTTGTTTTCTTAATTGCTTGTGTTTTGTCTATTTGCCTGTGTTTTCTTAAGTTGCAGGGCTTTTGCCCCTGACGGCCACCGTAGAAAAGGACCTCAGGTTGGAACCAAACCCTCGGCTGCTGCAGCAAGGACTCTGTATATGGAGCGTATATGGCGTGCACTACCAGGTGAGCTTACCAGGCGCCCAAGGAACTGGATTCTACTGGACTGGATATCACCCACTGGATCACTGACACAAGCCCTCTCATCTGCCCTCCTACACCACTCCACTCTGCCTCGGACTCCCACGGACCTGCCCCCTCCCCTTGATAAACCTGGACCCTTTGGGTTCAAATTGACATTCCAGCATAACAGAGAGAACAGACCTGAGTAAAGCCCTCAGCAGCCAGCTCCTGGTGAAGCCAGTTCAGTGCCAGCTTCCCAGCCAGGATCCCAGTCTGCAGGTTGACCTGGTCACATGTCCGGGCCTCAGAGTTCCAGCAGGTGTACTGATGGTCCTCCCTCACCGCTGAGATCTGTACAACACACGGAAGGTCAAGCCCTGAACAGCTCACATCAGAACGCTGAGTTTTTTCTGTGCCAGGTGGTGACTGGACTAAGGTCAGTGCCTTGCGAAAGTATTCGGCCCCCTTGAACTTTTCGACATTTTGCCACATTTCAGGCATCAAACATAAAGATATAAAACTGTAATTTTTTGTGAAGAATCAACAACAAGTGGGACACACTCATGAAGTGGAACAAAATGTATTGGATATTTCAAACTGTTTTAACAGATAAAAAACTGAAAAATTGGGCGTGCAAAATGATTCAGCCCCCTTAAGTTAATACTTTGTAGCGCCACCTTTTGCTGCGATTACAGCTGTAAGTCTCTTGGGGTATGTCTCTATCAGTTTTGCACATCGAGAGACTGACATTTTTGCCCATTCCTCCTTGCAAAACAGCTGGAGCTCAGTGAGGTTGGATGGAGAGCGTTTGTGAACAGCAGTTTTCAGTTCTTTCCACAGATTCTCGATTGGATTCAGGTCTGGACTTTGACTTGGCCATTCTAACACCTGGATATGTTTATTTGTGAACCATTCCATTGTAGATTTTGCTTTATGTTTTGGATCATTGTCTTGTTGGAAGACAAATCTCCGTCCCAGTCTCAGGTCTTTTGCAGACTCCATCAGGTTTTCTTCCAGAATGGTCCTGTATTTGGCTCCATCCATCTTCCCATCAATTTGAACCATCTTCCCTGTCCCTGCTGAAGAAAAGCAGGCCCAAACCATGATGCTGCCACCACCATGTTTGACAGTGGGGATGGTGTGTTCAGGGTGATGAGCTGTGTTGCTTTTATGCCAAACATAACGTTTTGCATTGTTGCCAAAAAGTTTGATTTTGGTTTCATCTGACCAGAGCACCTTCTTCCACATATTTGGTGTGTCTCCCAGGTGGCTTGTGGCAAACTTTAAACGACACTTTTTATGGATATCTTTAAGAAATGGCTTTCTTCTTGCCACTCTTCCATAAAGGCCAGATTTGTGCAGTATACGACTGATTGTTGTCCTATGGACAGAGTCTCCCACCTCAGCTGTAGATCTCTGCAGTTCATCCAGAGTGATCATGGGCCTCTTGGCTGCATCTCTGATCAGTCTTCTCCTTGTATGAGCTGAAAGTTTAGAGGGACGGCCGGGTCTTCGTAGATTTGCAGTGGTCTGATACTCCTTCCATTTCAATATTATCGCTTGCACAGTGCTCCTTGGGATGTTTAAAGCTTGGGAAATCTTTTTGTATCCAAATCCGGCTTTAAACTTCTCCACAACAGTATCTGGGACCTGCCTGGTGTGTTCCTTGTTCTTCATGATGCTCTCTGCTCTTTAAACGGACCTCTGAGACTATCACAGAGCAGGTGCATTTATACGGAGACTTGATTACACACAGGTGGATTCTATTTTTCATCATTGGTCATTTAGGTCAACATTGGATCATTCAGAGATCCTCACTGAACTTCTGGAGAGAGTTTGCTGCACTGAAAGTAAGGGGGCTGAATAATTTTGCACGCCCAATTTTTCAGTTTTTTATCTGTTAAAACAGTTTGAAATATCCAATAAATTTCGTTCAAAATGCCACTTCAACATACAGTAACCGTGCTGTGTTACAAAATCTAATGAACGCACTGACATTAAATCTATCACAACATAGCAAAACACTCTCATGCTCACAAGAGAATCTCAGTCTATTCTCATCATTACATGGCTAAGTGACAAAACATACAATAGCTAACGACCATTGCATTGAAATCCTCTCGGGTATTTATTTTTCGTTAGATGATGTCCATTGGCAGAGTTGTATGCTTATCCACACACATATCAGTTGGACAGGTGTTGGATAGAGTACATACAATAAATGTGTTTTATGGCTTGGTTTGTCTTAGGGCGCTTTCACAGCTGTAGTTCTGTGGACTCGGTGCGATTCAGGTTTAAAGTTGCAACATTATTGCATTTTTCATTTTGCTCGGTTTGCGTTCACACTGCACTTTGTCAAACGCAGCAAACACTGTAAACACATCATGAATAAGAAGAAAAGAATATCTGAAACTCGACAACATTTATGCTCTCAGAAATAATGGAGCAACAACACATTTATAACGTCTTGGGTTTTCTGGTTCTTCTTCTTCAGTGTTTCTAATATTTTAGAAGAAGGCGAACAATGAGCAGCTGACAGACAGACAGTGAGAGAAGATGTCACAGAGACGACCAGCGATGTGTGGTCATATTAGCTTATGGATCTGAAAGTTATCATCCCTTAAATCATATATAAGTCCGTAAATTGTATGCAAGGTTGAAATTGCAGGTTTTTTTTGTTTAGTTAAGTTAACTTTTTGGGCATTTTAGGCCTTTATTGACAGGACAGCTGAAGACATGAAAGGAGAGGGGGGGGGGGGGGGGGGGGGGGGGTGTTAGTAAATGCTCTGTTTTTGGTTCACTTCCTGTATTTGAGTCGGATCGCGTTCTCACCTGAAAGTGAACTTGGAAGTGAACAGAGACCCGCGTTTTGCAGACCAGAGTTGGTTTGTTTGATCCGCACCAGAGTTGGGCTGAGCCTTCACACCAGCCAAAACCAACCGGACTGTCTGACCCAACGCTCCAGGGTTGGTTTTAAACGGACCAAACGAGGCAGGTGTGAAAGCAACCTTATATTACTTAAAACGTGAACACCATCTGAGCTTCAGTAAAATCCCTGTACAGTCAACAGTGAGAGACAGCCAGCCATGCCATGCTGTGGTACTTTACGTGCATTTGATTTTACCTGACAAGGAAGCAGTTCATCATATCCTCTGATGCTGCCTGTAGCACAGCAGGCCATAGAAACCAGGGTAGATCTGGGCAAGAAGTCGTATACTGAACACGTCTGAAACAACACAACGGGTTAAGATTGGCCTGTATGGTTCAAATCAACAATTCAGTAACAAGCTTGATATTTACAATGTGGTCGTTCACATTCTGTCACTGTGGACAATGACATTTTCTAACGAGGTGAGTCTTTCAATTGTATTTTGGGAGAATAAATAGAGATGGAGAGAGCATGACTGAACCAAAACATGCTTGATTGTAACTGACTATATCTTGCACTGCAAAAATGCAATACAATTACAGATTTTGACAGAGAAGATATTCTGTTTTGTGCCCAGGTGCTACAGATGAACATTTGCTTATAGCTAACTCTGGCAAACTTTTTTTTTTTTTATGTTTAGATATGAGCATGTTTTTTGCTTGAAACAAGCTAATTTAGGGGATTTTCACTTCATACGATTCCTTAAAAACAAACAGACTATATACTGTACCTGTCCTTTGCACATTCACTTTTGCACATCCCTTAACATTTTTGCACATCCTGCAATTATCCATACAGCCTCTTTTTTCTTAAACAGTTATATTGTACATATTTGTTTCTGTATTTACTGTTTGTTTATTTCATTTTAACATTTAATATGTTCATGTATGCACCAACAACCAAAGCAAAATCCTTGTAAGTTTTACTTACACTTACTTGGCAATACATCTTTTTTGGATTTCTTAAAATAAGATCAAAGATAAAACGTGACACAGGGCCCTTTCGGATACCGTTCCAGTGTAGAAAACATAATGCAGACAGGCTGCCCTACATGCTGGAAAACGTTCTGTGCGCTGGTACCCCACCACATGCGAGCTGGTGCTTGTTTTATTTTTTTTGCCCCTGTCCCTCAGACAGCCTGGGTCTGCCACTGGATCGGTGGTAATTTATAAATATCTATCACTATGAATTGAATGCTCTTCTACAGTGTATTGTTTCTGTATTTGCTATTACTTCCAATTTAGTCTATATCGACGGCAAATTCATTTAAGGGTTGTGATGGCGTTCTAACCTCTGGTGGATTTGTGAGGACTATGGTTAACTGCTCCTCAGATCTCTGCAGGGTAAATCCAGACAGCTAGCTAGACTATCTGTCCAATCTTAGTTTTCTGTTGCACGTCTAAAACTACTTTTGAACGTACACATGATCCACCAAAACAAGTTCCTTCCTGAGGCTATTTTGCAGAGGCACTGTTATTGCATCCGGCCCTTAGCACCACCCAAGACTTACCCAACCCAGAATGCTGTGTGGACTAGCCAGACCTTCCTCCGCAGCGCTGTGGAGGAAGGTCTGGCAATGCGAGACTATTGCCAATTCAAAGTGATCGCTTCACTATTGTTTCACATTAAATGCTTTTTATTAGTGAATCACATGAAGGTTTTCAGCTAGCAATGCTCTTGGGTTTTGTATAGGTTGTAATAGTTGATCACAAGGTTCAGGAATTTTAAGAGGCAGCAGATATATAATCTACACAACCACTCATGGCACTAGAAAAAGTAATAGACGATAGCAGGAATAATAGTACCAGTAGCAGTAGATTTAGCGGTGACAGTAGCAGAAATGTTTGGTAGTATAATCTCTATCCTAAATCAGAGATCTTCAACAGGCTGTCCTCTTAGAGTTAGTGCTGGGGGGCCGCCAAATTATTAATTATAAGTTTCTTTTTTTATATATGTCTGAAAATATACATTATTATTAATCTAACATTTTAATAGCAAATATACATTTGTGAAAAAAAAAACATTTAATCTTCACATTGAAGAAGCTTATACTGTAGGTAACATAGTCAAACAGGATTCACTGTGCCTTCCACATGTACTATATATAATGTCCATTTATTTTCGTCCTTCTGGCCTAGTTTAATATGCAACTCAATTGTATACAGTATATGTAGTAAGGGGTCCCTACTCTGCCTCTCTTTAAGCAAAGGCTCCTTGGCCTGAAATGTGAAGACCCCTGTCCTAGATGAAAGCAGACCTGGATGGGACTGTGATTGTTCAGGCTGACATCCATGAACATGGTGTGGCTGACGGCTGGGATCAGGGGCCGAAGGCTGGGCTGAAAGAAGGCACCTACAGGCTCCCCGCCAAACCAGGACAGCGAGCCGTTACGGTCTGCTGCACCCAAAGCATCTGAAGGAGAGATGGAGGAAAATAAGCTGCCTCACATCACATCAGCCAGGTATGTAATAATAACAAGACTTACTGTATATGAAAACATGCAATCCCAAAGTAGTGATGCAGCATGCCAACTCATTAGAGTGCTGTTAAATGCTATTTAATTCATCTACAATCATCTATATATGAAGTTATTAGAGGCTTCACATGTATATTCAAACTAATGGTTCAACTTGTGGTATGTGGTAATGAACAACATCTGCAAAGGTGACCATAAATATAAATAAACACTGCCCCTGCATGAGAGGAACTGTTTAAACCAGTGTTCAGAGTGTTAATTCATTATTTAAGGCTTTTTGCCATGTTTAATATGAACATCCAACTCTGCAACATTATAGATATGACAGAAAAACGAAAAAACCTAAAAGGTCCCCTTTTTACAATTAGGACAATTAACATTCGGCTCCTCTGACCTGCTGATGGTCATACTATTTTGTTTGTCTAACATCAATTATTAATCTGTGCTTTAATTCAATGAGTATAGATAACAAGTGACATAACCCTGCCACTATCTAACTCCCTCTCTTATGCTGAAGGTCAGAGGTCCATTTTGGACATCTTATCGCTTCCATTAACACAACCAGACTAAACACTTCCCCAAATATTTTTTTTTTCTCTTTTAAAGTTTATTAATGTGTGGAAACGTTGCATTGATCTGTTCGCAGGGATTTCCACATCAGTTTTTCTATTCTACCATTTGGCCCTCGGGTTCTGTAGCTTTAAATTCCTGTTGACCAAGTTCCCACATTTAGTTGCTTTGTCCTGTTATACAAGTAAACAAAATTAAGAATTAAAGTGTTCATTTTGTTGCATATTAAACTTCCGTGATTGCCTGTTGGACTAAAGTTTGTGATCAGTCAAAAATAGTCTATCATTTGGAAACTGCAGTGTGCATCCCAAACTCATGAACAACATCAAATCTGAATAAGAGCAGTCTTCAGCAAGAGAGGGATATATGTCATGTAAATAAGTTGCGTTCCAAATGATACACACTGCTGGTGTGGTTGCTTACCTCTGATGAGCGAGGTAATGCCCAGCCTAGTCACACAGACATTCTGCAGCTCCTCACTGCTAATCATCAGCTCAGCCACCACATACAGGTCTGGCCTCAGAGAACGAGCCTGATCGAGCATGTACTGCAGAGCCAAATCACAGCCAGCGTGGTCAGCCCCACACCATGCAAAGGTGGGCACAGAGTTAAGATCAAAAAGAGAAGGAGGGAGACAGAGATATAGGAAGAAGAGTGACAACAAAAGGGAGAGAAATGATGGGATGCATCGATGGACAGAGCAGATATGCAAAAAAAAGAGAAAAGATTGAACATGCAGCATGTAGATTAACCATGGTATTGGTTGATGGGAACAGAGAAACGAGTGAAAATAATAGGGGAGCCAAGAATATTTAGTTAAGCATATGTAACAATAAAAACGCATTTGAAATGACAGAAAAAAGTGAAATATGGAAGATGCATGTACAGTACATGTCAGATGCAATTGCATTAAAAAGCCAAAACAGACAGAACAAAAAGAAGAAAAGAGATTTAGTGTCATTCCCAGATCAAACAGATCACTGCAGTTCTTTACAATCCAGCAGACTTTTCAGTGTTTTGTTCAAACATTTTCCAGCAGAGCAGCGAGCAGAAATGGAGCGAGGTCACGGGGTCAGGGTCAGTACCTCGCACCAAAGTGGTGATTCCCAGGCAGTTACTAAAGACATTGTGAATGAGCTGACTGCTGGGAAAGAGATCAGCCATCACATAGAGGTTAGGTCTGATGGCTCTGGCTGCAGCAAGCATTGCCTACAGGGACCAACACATTAAGTACACAGCAATTAACCTGGTGTCTATTCATCACAGCTAAATGGGTGTTTCTTACAAACCCATTATACTGTACCAGCTCAATGTAGGAATGCCCCTTAAATGCTTCAGCATTAACCCAAAGACCACATTTTTAGGACAGCAGTATGTGTAAAGCCAGCAGTAACAAGAATGAGAACATGGGGCTAATAAAAAATAATGGTGGGTTGTGTACCAGTAATCGCTATGAGGGGCCGTCTGGGACATTATTCATAGTTACCTCACACACATACGAGTGAAATGCTCTCACACACAGTACTGAAATGCTTTCATATACACTACTAAAAATGATACACTCACATACTATACTGAAACCTCACACATACAAGTGGAATGCTCTCACACACTACTGAAACGCTGTCATACACACTACTGAAACACTCTCATACACACTACTGAAACTAGTATGAAAATAGTGTATATGTGAGCGTTTCAATAGTGTATATGAGAGCGTTTCGTAGTTCAGGGTGTGATTACAGGTGCAACAGAGCATGCTTCTGACCACACTTACAGTACCAGTGGTCAAAGGAAAAGCACTCTTTCAACTGAAGAGGGCAGTAAAACAATGCTTTTCTAGCTCTAGTGACTTTAGTGAGCTTTATAGGGTTTACATTCTTTTACATGACTCATAACATTGTAATATATTTTTTTAATCTTTTTATTATTCAGTATTAATTCATTATGATACTGTGTGTCAGTGCATCCGGTCCAGAGGCTCTCCAGAGAGTGGAGAAGGGTATGCAATTGATTACATAATGCAAATAGGACAATAATGAAAATAAGTCCAGGAAGAAATTTACTCTTCTACTGCTGACAAGTTCTGATATGTTATATTTTTATAAATATATTGTATATATTTAATAAAATATATTGTATATATAAGTACCAAGCTAGTAAATATGGATAAATGCAGCATGGCTGTGACCAATCATTAAGCTGGGCAGACACTCAGCCTTTTTTTTAAGTCCATTTGTTACATTGCATTAACTCACACTATACATTTCAATTATTATTATTATTATTATTATCATTATTATCGTTATTATTATTATTATTATTATTATTATTATTATTTCTGGACGGCTAAAGCATGCAACTATGCTCACACTGTACGGTTTGATTGACCGTTTGATCTGCTCGCACTCAACGTAAAAACGGCCCAGTAAACTCAACAGCTGTGCGTGTGCTTGTGAGTCGCTGCCTGAAGTTTCTGGATCTCTGATACAAGTGGATCGCTCAGATCTACAAAGGTAAAACACAGTCTGATTACACTGCAGTCACACGTTAAATATAAACCAGTGTGTTACTGTGATGTACTGTGTGTACTGTGTCCTCTCACTCTAGGACTTCTTCTTTTGCATTATTCCTTTCTAATTTGGATACCTTGGATATTGCTATGGATGCTCAGGTACTTACGTAGCTAGATGCTCTTTTAACGGAGAGAGTGAGGACAGAAGGAGTAGCAATGCTTCTAGTGTCAAGGATCAAAGATCTATATTTTATCACACATTTTGACAAAACACCTTCAATAGGAAATGCTCAGGAGGATTTTGATCATCTGTGGTCGCATAGAATAGTAGATAGAGAATACCTCAGCCACATGCAGAGGGGTGGACAGGCAGTTGATCAGGCATACACCAGAGAAGACTTTGGCTGTCATCTCTGTGTATGTCTTCATATGAGCCCACAGATAAGGACAGTCCTCCGGTTTCTCTCCATAACGAAGCTTGATAGTGTCAGCCTGACAGACCAGTTCTCTCTGCAGGTAGGCCTCTGAACCTGTGGTCAACGGGAGAGGAAGAAATGGCAGATTAAGGAACATGGTGGTGCAAATATCTCTCTGTTCATTTGTGTGATTTCAATGGCTGCCTGTGGAGATTTGGCAACGATAAAGACACCCTGTGAATTTTACCGCTAATAGCTCTAAATGGAACTGTTTTTATATGAATGGGTCTGCACATACATGTGCACGTGGGTGACGCAGTACACATTTCTGCTGATGGTTTCATGATGTTAGGGTTCCTTTACATTTTAAATAAAGACATTTCCACCATAAATTGATGCAAAAAAATCACCAGAATGTAGGAAAAATGTTCAGCCAAGCTAGCATTTGTTATATAAAGTAATTGTCAGAACCTAAAAACTAAAATATTTTACAAATACAGATGTAGTATCCAGTATAGTGCACAGTCAAACAGAAAAACTACTTTGCGCCTGCCAAGTTTGTTTACCTGGTTCAGCGCAGTTCCTGAGCAGGTCATTTCCCTTCACAACGCCATCATGGGCCAGGAAGTGACACGCCTTCTCTCTCTGTTCCATCAGCTGCATTTCTTCATCAAAGGTCATGTCTTTAAAGGGGAAGGAGAAATACCTGGAGGAGGCACCGTAACTGACATGTACATCAAAACATAATATCCAACCAAGTAATAGTATCCTCTGCACATTCTATCAATCCACTTTTTGCACATCCCTCTACATTTTTGTACATCCTGTACCACACAGCCTTCAAAAAGCTTTTAGTAGCTTATTTGGGGTTCCCCATTTCACACGGCCTACATTTGATCATTGTACCTTCTGAAATTGTGTTTAATGATACAATGATGACGTGTGAAATACATGTAAACGATGTATGTATGTATGTATGTATGTATGTATGTATGCATGTATGTATGCATGCATGTATTTATGTATGTATGTGTAATTTAATTCTGTATTTATTGTTTGTTTATTTTATATTATTGTTTTTATGTATGCACCATCAACTAAAGCAAATTCCTTATAAGTGCTACTTACCTATATAAATAATAATAAACATATTTCTAAATATATTTCTGATTCTGATATTACACTTTTCAATAACAAACATTCTTAGAATCTCTAAGAATAATTTAAAGCAACACTATGTAACTTTTCCCTGTTCGGTCCCCCTACAGGTTGTCCCATTAGAACTACAGCTGCGCGAGCTGTAGTTCTAATGAAGAAAAAAAAGGACAATTTAAGGAGACTCATATTTCTATACAATATCCCCCCAATCTTTCCTTGCGCCTTTTTCCTGTCAGATTAATTTTACAGTCAATACCATACATAGTCTATACACATTTTTTTAACCCAAGATAGTGAAAAAATGTAGATACTGAGATTTAAAAAAAATCCTACACATGGTGACTTTAACAGGTCAGAGGGCTGGAGTGCCTACCTGCTACACAGAGGGTACTTCCTTGTGACCGGACCCAGCTTTGGCCCCTGATCAGAAAGACGCTCATAAACTACATTTCCCACAATGCAGTTGATCGCCTGAGGAGAAAAAAAATAGCAGTGGGGTTGGAACCAAAAAGAAAGTTAGTCAGCAAGAACTGAAAAATGGAATGTG
>CM042335.1:24855140-24907640 GCA_023566125.1 Zingel zingel | reverse complement strand
AGGACAACTAGTCATTGTAATTTGGCTGACTGTAGCAAGTGAGAAGGTGCATAAAGCTGAATGAAGGAATTCTGGCAGGTGGGTGCTTTGCTAGTGACTGCAGTACAGTAATATTATAGTAAGTCTTGCATTGCCAGACCTTCCTCCACAGCGCTGTGAAGCAAAGTCTGGCTAGAAATGTGGTCGATTTCGAGAAGACCTTCAAAAAGTGGTCTTGAGACTGGTCTTGAGACCAAGAACAAGCTTGAGTACTATAACACTGGTTGTGTGGCTCAGGTTCTACCTGTTTTGCAACACCTGGGAGTTGCTTGACATCCTTCCCGATCCTTTGCTTATTTTTATTTACAATCTATTCTATAATTATGTCATCCTGATTGGCTATAGTGTAATTTTACTTGTTGTTATATTCTGTAAATGATATCTGTGTGTCCTGGGAGAGTGATCCCTACTCAGTAGCTCTTCCTGAGGTGTAGTCCTTTTTTTCCTGTAAGAATTTTTCTTTTCTTTTTTTGGGGGGGGAATCAAGAGTCTTAGGACAGAGGGTGTCGTTTGCTGTACATATTATAAAGCCCCTTGAGGCAAATTTGTGATTTGTGATATAAATAAAATTGCTTTGACTTGACTTTGACAATTGAATTTTGAGTTGCTTGACAATATAGCAGAATTCAAACTATATTGATGATACAAATTCTGCGTAAGGGTACGTTTTCTACGTGAAGTTAGCTGTCATGTCTTGACAAAGTGCACCCTGTGTCTATTAGCAGTCTATCTATGTATATGACCTTCAGCATGAATAGAGACAAAATGTCAATGAGGAAACTGAGACGGTGATGCAACAGTCACAGCTGCCTGCTGGAAAGGCCAACTGTGGTATGTTTCCACCGCAGCACTGTCACTATCCTTGTTAAAAATAAGACAAGATAACTTTTCACTCATCATACTGAGTCACTGCAGCAGCAGATACAAATAGGATACAGCACAGAAGAAAATAACAGTCACTCTATATCACATTGTACCCCACACAGTGTGTTCAACCTTTGCAATAGTTCCTCAAACACAGCAATTATTAAAACAATTCATTAAAATTATCAAATTCATAGAATCATATGGCCCAAATAAGGTTGTATATTAATTTGTTTACCTTTAGTAGTAGTAGTTTACTTTATTTTGAACAAATAATCATAATAAGAGCATGTACATTTCAGAACAAGCGTGAAAAACCAACAAAAACCAAATACTCAGCAAACATATCTTTCAAAATGATTGTAAATGATTCAAATAAGGATTCCCATGTTCAAAAAAGTGAAGGAAGAAGTTAAAAGAACCTTTCTGGTCCTACCTATTTTTTCTACTTGTTTATTTGTATTTGTGTATTCTTCACTTGTTTATATATGTATACATACATATACAATACATGCATATATACATACTGACACGGCCATATACACTTGAATACCCATATACACACATGCATACACACATACTGTACATATACACATTTGTTTTTTTCTTTTTTAGCTATCACCTACCCTTTTTCATCTGTCGGTTAAATCAAAACAAATAACACATCCAAACTAACTACATTTGAGTCAACGTTGGATATATATTTATTTCGGTATATTTCGGGAAGTGTGTTTAAATATGAAGAAGGCCTTCAAATCTGTCAACCATTAAATTACACTGCTTAAACTTTATAAATATTGTACATATTTGCATCGCCTCCAATAAGCTCCTCCAATTCTCCACGTTCGAATGGTTTCAAACCTTCTGCCTCAACTCAAAAAGACCAGCCTGGACATAAGGTGAGACTAGAAAACAAATGCACAGTATGGAGCTCTCAAAACATTTGTTGTTACAAATTGTCAGAGACTCAACTGTTATCCAAAAATCTAATCAGTACCATGAATCAAAACTACTGTATAATCATGGAACTGTCGTGGTTTTGGACTTTTCTGTTGCCTGTATAATGATTTCTGTATGTTTCCTGTTTTTGTAGATTTATTCTGTATATTTCTGTTCCATTGTGTGTATTGATCTTGTTTTGTGCATTCTGTTCGGTGTATATTTCTGTTCCATTGTGTGTATTGATCCTGTTTTGTGCATTCTGTTCGGTGTATATTTCTGTTTCCTGTTTTATTTTGATAGTCTGGTTTTCTGTCTTGTTTTGTTCAATTTACTTCCTGTGTTTGCCTGCCTTTTTTGATTACCCTGTCTTTCCTAATATGTTTCACCTGTTTGTACCACCTGTTCCTAGTTTGCTCCCTACCTCCTGTATTTAGCCTCTGTGTTTCCCTTTGTGTCTTGTCAGATTGTTTTGTGTCTGTTTGTGTTTTGTCCTGTCTGTTTGCGTCCTGCTCGGCATTTCTCAGCCTTTTGTTCCTTTTGTTTGCCTGCCTCCTCTGGACACCTTGTGTTTCCCTCTGGCTTGTGGATACCCTAGTTTGACGGAACTCTGCCTTTTTTTGTTGTGAATAAATTGTCGTGTTCAACCTTCTCCTGCCTGCCTGACTCTCCCTGAATTTGGGTCCATTATTCCCTGCTCCACACAACAGGAACGATTATGAGACAATGGGCCTCTGGGCACAGACATGTCATTTATTATGAAAAAAAGCAAAAATTCTCTGATTCCAGCTTCTTAAATGGGAATATTTTCCAGTTTTTCATTCCTCTGTGACACTAAACTGAAGATCTTTGAGTTGTGGATAAGACATTTGAGGCTGAGGCTTTGGGAAACACTCATCGACATGTTTCACCATTTTCTGGCATTTTACAGACCAAACAACTAATCGATTAATCGAGAAAATAATCAACAGATTAAAGTGACTATATATATGTAACTTTTTAATGATTCTGAAACTCACAGAATAATTTGCGGTAGCTAGACAGAGCTACAGTAACATATTCTGACGGGTCACAGATTTCTTTCTAACACTGGAAAGCCAGTGTTAGCGTATCCAGCCTTTTGAGCCAGGTAAAAGGAAGCAGGAGATTTCTTTATATAGGCCTAATTGTTTTTTAATGTTATTTTAGAAGTTATCTGCTGTAGTTATGGCTGATACTGGGGCAGGACCATCACAGGAAAGAAGGAAATTAAACGAAGAACTAAAAGCTGAAAGGGCAAGTGAAAGACAATTGGTGATAACGTGAGTCACAATCGGTCGGGGAAACAATTACAGGATTGGTCGGGTCGCGGGGGCAGCAGCTCTAGCAGGGGGACCCCAAACTTTTCTTTCCTAAGCCACATTAACCAGCTCTGACTGGGAGATCCTGAGGCATTCCCAGGCCAGGTTGGAGATATAATCCCTCCACCTTGTCCTGGGTCTTCCCCGAGACCTCCTCCCAGCTGGACGTGCCTGGAACACCTCCCTAGGGATGCGCCCAGGGGTCATCCTTACCAGATGCCCGAACCACCTCAACTGGCTGCTTTCAAAGCAAAGGAGCAGTGGCTCTACTCCAAGATCCTCATGGATGACTGAGCTTCTCACCCTATCTCTAAGGGAGACGCCAGCCACCCTCCTGAGGAAAACCATTTTGGCCGCATGTACCCTGGATCTTGTTCTTTCGGTCATGACCCAGACTTCATGACCGTAGGTGAGGGTAGGAACGAAAATTGACTGGTAGATTGAGAGCTTTGCCTTCTGGCTCAGCTCTCTTTTCGTCACAATGGTGCGATAAAGTGAATGTAATACAGCCCCCGATACCGCACCGATCCAACCAATCTCCCGCTCCATTGTCCCCTCACTCACGAACAAGACCCCAAGGTATTAAAACTCCTTCACTTGGGGTAAGGACTCATTCCCTACCTGGAGAAGGCACTCCATCGGTTTCCTGCTGAGAACCATGGCCTCAGATTTAGAGGTGCTGATCCTCATCCCAGCCGCTTCACACTCGGCTGCGAACCGATCCAGTGAGTGCTGAAGGTCACAAGCCGATGATGACCACATCACCTGCAAAAAGCAGTGATGAGATCCCCAGCCCACCGAACTGCAACCCCTCCCCACACCGACTACACCTCGATATCCTGTTCATGAATATCACAAACAGGATATTCCCCAGAGCTTTCAGTATTTCTGGACGGATCTCATCAATCCCCGGGGCTTTGCCACTGTGAAGTTGTTTGACTACCTCAGTGACTTCCAACAGGGAATTGACGACAATCCCCCATCATCCTCCAGCTCTGCCTCTGACATAGAGGGCGTATTCGTTGGATTTTGGAGTTCCTCAAAGTGCTCCTTCCACCGCCCTATTACCTCCTCAGTTGAGGTCAACAGCGTCCCTTCCTTACTGTACACAGCTTTGATGGTTCCCCGCTTCCCCCTCCTAAAGTGGCGAACGGTTTTCCAGAAGCACCTTGGTGCCGACCGAAAGTCCTTCTCCATGTCTTCTCCGAACTTCTCCCACACCCGCTGCTTTGCCTCTTTCATAGCAGAGGCTGCAGACCTTAGGGCCCTTTGGTACCCTGCAACTGTCTCCAGAGTCCTCTGGGATAACATATCCCGGAAAGACTCCTTCAGTCGGACGGCTTCCCTGATCCACCACAGTGTTCGTGGGTTATCGCCCCTTGAGGCACCTAAGACCCTACGACCACAGGTCCCTGCCGCAGCTTCAGCAATGGAAACTTTGAACATTGTCCACAGGGATGCACAAAAAGCTCTGCCGGAGGTGTGAGTTGAAAGTCTGTTGGACAGGAGCCTCCTCCAGATATTCCCAATTTACCCGCACTACCCGTTTGGGCTTACCAGGTCTGTCCAGAGTCTTCCCCCACCCCCTGACCCAACTCACCACCAGATGGTGATCGGTTGACAGCTGCGCCCCTCTCTTCACCCGAGCGTCCAAAACATAGAGCATTAGATCAGATGAAACAATTATAAAATTGATCATTGACCTTTGGCCTAGGGTGCTCTGGTACCAGGTACACTTATGAGCATCCCTATGTTCGAACATGGTGTTTGTTCTAGACAATCCATGACTAGCACATAAGTCCAACAATAAACAACTACTAGAGTTTAGATCAGGGAGGCTTTTCCTCCCAATCACGCCTCTCCATGTGTCTCCATCATCGCCCACGTGTGCATTGAAGTCCCGCAGCAGAACTATGGAGTCCCCTACTGGAGCCCCATGCAGCACTCCATTCAAGGTCTCCAAGAAGGCTTAATACTCTGAGCTTTTTTTTGGTGCATATGCATAAACAACAGTCAGAGTTTTTAGCTGCACCCCTATCCAGCCGTATGGTTCCAGAACCGAGACTGTGCATTGAGGGTAGCCCCACCAGATCTAATTGGTAGTGCTCCACCTCCCGCACAAGCTCCTTCCCCCACAGAGAGGTGACATTCCACGTCCGCAGAGCCTGCCTTTGCTGCCCAGGTCACACTGCCTGCACAAAGCAGTCGCTAGAATCAACACAAACTGAAAGTTACATATAGCCACTTTAATCAACAATGAAAATAATTGTTAGTTGCAGCCCTAAAGGCCCCCCTCTCCTCTTACATAAGAGCAAGATATCCAGTATGTAAAAGGAAACAAAACAACTCCAAATGACACAGCCATCGTTCAGTAATCTAACTGCGACATTACCTGTGTGATTATAGACCACATCACTGATGCAGACCATGTTCCAGTCTTTCCTCAGCTTCTCCACCAGATTACCAACATCTCCCCAGGTATAGTGCTTCCCCTCAGGTGAGAAGTCAGGGTTTAACTCCAGCTGATCAGCCATGGAGTAGCAGAAGCCAGACACACCAAGCTTCTGCAGCGGGGTGAAGTGGATCATGTTGTAACCTACACAGAACAGAGCCAAGAGAGTGTTTGTGTGTGTATATATTATATATAATATAATATAACATTTTAGATATAGCTTAAAGTCATGGGTTGAGGTCACCTGGTTGGATAGGTCAGTCATATGGCAGAGGCACCTATCAGAGCTCATACAAACAAAGCACAGTAAAAATTCCCATAAGAGATCAATGCACGGAAAGATAAATCAGTTAATCTGTCTCTGGGGGCAGATCTTACACCATTACTAAAGTTTGATTGACACATTTTGGGCAAATCATTTGGGAGAGAAATCACTGCACCTGAGAAGCCCCGTGGTGAGGAGCAGATAGTAACGGTGTTTTTCAGGTGTTGCGCTAATCACTCTTCCCAAGTAGCAGTGCTTCACCTTCTGAGAATATAGTTCCCAGTTTATATACGGTTAGAAGATGGCTGTGTCTCATGTGACCTTGTTATTTGTACACGCTCTGACTATACAAATCACAACATGTAAATAGGAACATGTTGGCGTTATGTTGTCACTTATTGGGAGCAGTAGGCTAGTTGGAACCAGTTACCTCCAGGATCTGTGCTAAGCTAGGCTAGCGTTGGGTGCATCAGACAGAGTTACGACATGCACGGAGATGAGAAGGGTATGTATGGACTTATCTAACTCTAGGGGATACGGAGAATACGCTAAAGTCCCAATAAGTCGGCGTGTTCCTTTAAGGTCTGTAGATTACACCGATTTTTTTTTAAGTCAATCTGGTTTAATCTGTAGAAGGAGTTTGTTAAAGTATGACTCCTAGAAATGGCAAAAAATGCACTGAAATGGAACTGTAAACTCAGAGTGGCTGACTTCCTGTTGAGTTTAGGGTACACCCCCAATAGGATTTTTATTATGTCTCAATGTTACATATCCGTACCAATTTCCTTTTGTGCATGTGAAATTTAAAGGAGGGGGCTTCAACTTTGAACATTTGTAAGAGGTGCTATTGAGCATTTTGTCATACCCGAGCAAAAAAGCAAGTTTTCGCCAGTTCAGATGCATGTGCAAATATTGATGAGTTTTCATGCACCTTAAGCCCCTTAACAATGTGATTCATTGGAGGGAATAATAATAAATTGTGCTTAACTGCTGGTCAACAATATATTAAATATATTGACAAAATATCCAAATATCTGAATCGTAAATGTAAAATACTTGTATTGTATTGAAACTTTTTTTTATAGGAAAATTGCTCCGTGTTGGTTCATCAGTTTGTTTGTTTGTTTGTTTGTTTGTTTGCCCACTTACCAGTCTCCTTTGCGACCCTGACCCTGTCAAGCCATTTGTCCAGTGGGCCAAGACACTTGGCCAAGTATGTTTGGCTGCAGATGCAGTCCAGTGGAAGGATGACATCATTGGCTCCCACCCTTAGCACTGGATCTACTATGATGTAACCTCCACCCACTTTCTCTTTATCCCTGTCAAACAGAAAAAAAACAGTCACAATTGACACATTATCAGTTAATGCATGAACACCAAATGGATTGGACATGCATACCTGTACATGTAAAGAAGTAGCTCTAAATGATGGTCAGTACAATGGTTACAGTGTAAATTTACCAGGCACTGTAGTCCATTTATTGCGCTTGCACTTGTTTGTTAATTTCCATGTTCCAAGCTTCCGAGCAACAGTAAACACAACACCACAGGAGAGTGTGTCATGCACAGATCTCTGATGCCCAAATTGTTCACCGTACACACGTAAGCACAGTCTGTTTAAACCGCAGCATCACTGATGCACATGTTAAATATAAACCAATGGGTTACTGCTGCTGTTCACTACATCTGGACTGATGTTTTTCAGTGTAACAGTTTGGAGGGTGATCTGTTTCACTCAGTCCTTTTGTAAACTAGGTGTGGAGATAAAATAACTGTAGATAATTTGTTAAGTTATATTTTTATATCTATTTTCAGAGTTCCACCTACTACCTAAAGGGCCTTTCAGACAAAAGGTGGCAGCACACCGCTCTGAAAGCCATTGTTTCCAACGGCTAGCGCCACACCACGACAGATTTCTTTGTAACACCAGAAAAGCCTCTGTTAGCGTATCCAGCCAGATAAAAGGTAGCAGGAGATTTCTTTATATCGGCCTAATTGTATTCTAATGGCTGATACTGGGGCACGACCATCACAGGAAAGAAGGAAATTAAATGAAGAACTAAAAGCTAACAGGGAAAGTGAAAGGCCCTCAGGTATGTCATATTTCTATTTCATTCATAAAATGACTTTACAGTGCGCGATGTGGATGTACGTCAGTAGCCGACATTAAATGACGTCCCTCCTTCCATTTAGCGCGGACGTGTTATTCCTTTGAGTCCGTGTTTGTGTTGGCTTATTATTTTCTTTGTCCTTGTCCCCCTGTACTTGTGTAAAGCTTCCTTGGGTTTTATGAAATGTGCTATATTAATCTAAGCTATTATTACGTTGGTTGCTACAACAATCTCTTAATGCTTTGGCTCGTGACACAGTGACAGTGATACCTGGTTTAGCTCAGGTGACACAAGTAGGCTAAGTTACCGTATGCAACACTTGAAATGCAACGATGCATCTGTAACGTTTAAAAAACACTACCGCTTTTGTCCAAAGTGGCCACTAGAATCAACACACACTGAAAGTTACATATAGCCACTTTAAAGTTCCTCTAAGCGATGTTGGGTGACGTCACTTCTTGTTGACGTTCGAAGTATTGTCAAACAAAACGAGACTAGCTCGCCTCCCTCCTCCTCATCCCATCCCCTCCCCCTCCCTTCCGCGCACTAACCCCCCCAACCCCCACCCCCAAATCCTTCTTGTCAGTTATTGACTGGAAGACTGTTTGTTATGTTTGGTGGTGCAGGTTGGCCAGTTTGTTTTTGTTTTTGTTTGTGGAGCCTGGGCTGTCTACAGAGACCGCGTTTTTTACAGTGTGTTCAGGGGACAGGCAGCTAGCAGATAGTGAGGAGATGTTTTTTACAGTGTGTTCAGGGGACAGGCAGCTAGCAGATAGTGAGGAGATGTTTTTTACAGTGTGTTCAGGGGACAGGCAGCTAGCAGATAGTGAGGAGATGTTTTTTACAGTGTGTTCAGGGGACAGGCAGCTAGCAGATAGTGAGGAGATGTTTTTTACAGTGTGTTCAGGGGACAGGCAGCTAGCAGATAGTGAGGAGATGTTTTTTACAGTGTGTTCAGGGGACAGGCAGCTAGCAGATAGTGAGGAGATGTTTTTTACAGTGTGTTCAGGGGACAGGCAGCTAGCAGATAGTGAGGAGATGTTTTTTACAGTGTGTTCAGGGGACAGGCAACTAGCGGATAGTGAGGAGATGTTTGCTGTATGTGATGAAAAATGTTGTAGCCTAAAAAACACGTGACATCGCTTAGAGCACCTTTAAGTAAATAAGTAATAAAGGGAAGTGACAGTACAGAAGTACTAAACAGAAGTAATAAAATATCAAGTATATGATATACACTAATTATTGAATACATAATAATGCAGTAGTGGTGACAATGCAACTTACCCACAGGAGAAGTAGTACTGGTAGGATCCAGCCACCATTAGGTCCAGTCTGCAGTATTTATCACAATCATCCTCCCGGCCGTTTGGGTAGACCCAGTCCAAAGGATGGAACTTTAGGCGATCAAACTTGTGGCCCTTTGCAGGGTAGTTGGTGTAGACCTGGACTTCTGTACCCTGGAGGGTAGGGCCAAGACGGAACTGCAACTCAAAGCCTGAAGACAGCAGGAGAAATGAGGACTACCAGAATACACTGTTAACCCATGGTGCAAGTCAGGTTGTATTTCACCTGTTTACAATAATGGTTCTTTTAAATTACTAATTAATTCAATTTGAATACAGCATTGGATATGAGTATAACCATTCCTTTCCTCATTTATGTTAAATCTAAAATAAAGAGTCTTGCTCCCTGTGAAACTTCCTGACTGAATAACAGGTTAAAAAGATGAATTAATGGCATAATCAGATAGCCTTGCACTGAAAAGACCAAAATGGAAAAAAGTGACCCAGTTGCAGGACCACACTTTGAAAGGTTAAACAAGTAAGACATGGTGAGTGTGTTGTATTTTTTAGGTTTAGTACAGTTGCATTGTACTTCTAGCTGAAAATATAGCGGTGCTATATATTTGTGGTGTAGTGTGTGCAGCACATGCTTCACTTTAAGTGCATAGTAGTCCTACCTTGTTCCAGACGGAACAGAGCTCGCTCCTGTCTCTCCATGGCAATGAGCAGCAGCAGCAGCGGGCCTGTGCTCGGTCAGCTGACCTCTATGCTGTCCTGTTCTATTTAGGCTGGAGAGAGAGACAGCACTGACATAGCCTGGTAACATGAGACAGCTCTGCACACTTTATGGAGGACCTTGTCTGTCAAACCACTGATACATAATAAAAAGTAAATTGATTTTTTTGTTACTAAAACTGCCTTCCCATGAACAAGGCTTTATGCTTACAGGCTCCCTCGGATTGGAATAACCTACACTGTTAGAAAAGTCCGTAGAAATATGGGCTAATATACTGTGTATACAGGAATTTTCTGGTAAAGGTGTTTTTCCGTATTTTGAGTTTTTTGGATTAACAGAAATGTCCGTTATAGGTACAGAGGATATACTGTAAATCTACAGAATTTTCCGTTTTTGGTTTAACAGAAATGTCCGTTACACTGTCAGAAAAAGAGGTACAATAAAGGTCCATTTTTGTTCCCTAAGGTACAAACTTGGCAAATGTACCCTTAAAAGTACAAAAATGTATCTTTAAGGTACAATTATGCACCTTCCATTGTACATTGTGGACTTTCCCAGGTGTAAGGTACATATTTGTCCCTTACATATTTGTACCTTAATGTTTAAATATAAAACGGCAGGAATTAGTGGATGCTCATCACAGCAGAAAATGTCATCTCTCAATATAGAAACACAAGTTAACCTATACTATCAAACTAAATTAACTGTAAAGTTTTGGGATATGGGCAAAATAAATCGGAATGTTTTCTTGGTGTCGCTTTGAATCATTTTTAATCATGTTAATGAGGAGTATGTAATAATTTAAATTCACAAACAGTATTGAAGAATTTAATTTTCAAACCCTGTACCCTATTTATATTATAATGAAACAGACAAATAATTGTTAACGCTTTAAGTTGTGTTCTATTGAAAGGATCTAGCTCCAGGCTAAGAGCTCGACTCGGCGGAAGCATAAATATTGCAGCGCGGAAGGATACATGAGTGAATCGACAGTGATCCAACTGTCGGTGTCGATCAAAGTGGGAGGATGGCGCTTGGACATTTATCAACTGAGGATTTAATCACGGAATTACTTCGTTTTGGAATAGAGGTCACTGAATAGGAGCGAAGTAAATTCAAAGGTAAATTATGTGCATTTTTAATCGGTGTTTGTGGTGTTAATATTCTGAAGTTGGAAGGTAACTTTACCATTAGCGCTAGCCAAGTTCATACTCTGTCAACATTAGCTAGCTACACTCGACATTGATGATTGCCATTATTAACTTTAACTAGTTAGTTAAAACGTTAGCAGTATTATGTCCCATATTGCCATTATACACGTTATTACATGGTACTTAGCTAGCTAGCTAACGGTACAGTTCACACTCGAGTGTGCTTGCTAGCTAGCTAGCTAGCTAACGTTAATGTTAGCTACAAAACTACTGCGTCAGAGGAGAAAAAAAGCGTTTTTGCCGCCGAAAAGTCTTTTGTTCTGACTTACGTTAACGTTAGCTATAAAACGTTAGCTGGACTGCGTCAGAGGAGAACGATAAAAAGCGTGTTTGCCGCCTAACAGTCTTTGTTCTGAAATATATGTTAATGCTAAAGCAAAGCCATTTGGGCGAATGTCTTTATAGATTTCATAACTGTGAATAAGAACTAAAAAAAGGCTTTTCATAAAAATGTCTTCATTTATAGATAAAATGAAAACCAAGCACACTAATGTCTAATGATGTTGCCTCAAACACAGGCCACAGTGCAAGCTTTGGCTAAGGTGAGGAGGATGACATTGGCAGAAGCAGTAAGAGAGGTTGAACAGGGCCAGATGGAGGAAAGGTGAGAGAACAACACTTACGTTGAAGGAGAAGAATTTGAAGAGTAAATTAAACCATTGGCAAATCTATGAAGATATTTTGATTGATTTCCAAAGGGTAAAAATAACTTTTTCTACTTTTCTTTTGAAGTGAGAAGGAAGACCTGCTCATGGGTATAAGAAATGGCATAGAGAGACAAGGACTTCTATGTTAAATGTCAATTAGCAAAGGCCATGCTGTGGCAATAAAATAAAAGCATTACTAATCTGAAATCTGTTTTTAAGACTCTTTAGCCTCTCTGGGTTAATTCTTGTCCACTTTTGACAAGTTTAGGTGTAGTGGTTTTGGATCTGGACCTGGTCCAATGTGGTCTACGTGTGGAAAAAAACAGTAAAATCTCCCTCTATTGCATTTTCACAAATAGAATAAAGCTTTCACAAATCTCAAACTGTGTTCTTAAGACTCCTTAGACTCTCTGGGATAATGTAGTCCAGATTTGACAGGTCTACGTATTGTGGTTTTGGATCTGGACCTGGTCTAATGTGGTCTACATGTGAAAAAAGCAGTAAAATCTCCCTCTATTGCATTTTCACAAATAGAATAAAGCTGTCACAAATCTCAAACTGTGTTTTTAAGATTCCTTAGACTCTCTGGGATAATGCAGTCCAGATTTGACAGGTCTAAGTATTGTGGTTTTGGATCTGGACCTGGTCCAATGTGGTCTATGTGTGAAAAAACAGTAAAATCTCCCTTTATTGCATTTTCACAAATAGAATAAAGCTTTCACAAATCTCAAACTGTGTTCTTAAGACTCCTTAGACTCTCTGGGATAATGTAGTCCAGATTTGACAGGTCTAAGTATTGTGGTTTTGGATCTGGACTTGGTCCAATGTGGTCTACATGTGAAAAAAGCAGTAAAATCTCCCTCTATTGCATTTTCACAAATAGAATAAAGCTTTCACAAATCTCAAACTGTGTTTTTAAGACTTCTTAGACTCTCTGGGATAATGCAGTCCAGATTTGACAAGCCTAGCTATTGTGGTTTTAGATCTGGACCTGGTCTAATGTGGTCTACATGTGAAAAAAACTGTGAAATCCCCCTTTATTGTTTTCTCATAAAGACAATAAAGCTTTCACAAATCTAAAAGTGTGTTTTAGACATAATTAATAATTTACCTTAATGACTAACACTCATTCAATACAGTAAGAGGTTCAAAAAACCTGTTTCCCTGCTGAATCGGACAGTTTTAAGTTCCCCTTAACTGCCGAATCGGAAGCTGCGAATCGGATGCCAACTTCAGCGTCGTGGTTAACCTCCCTTTCGAGTAGCGAGTAATGTTAGCTAACGTTTAGCGTTAGCTGCTGTTCTCAAAATAACCCGATTACTATTGTTAATGGTTTTAACTTTCTTTCCCTGCTGTCCTGGAAAAAAAGTAAGATAGGCCTAACGTTACGTTATATTAAAATAGTGTGTGTGTGTGTGTGTGTGTGTGTGTGTGTGTGTGTGTGTGTGTGTGTGTGTGTGTGTGTGTGTGTGTGTGTGTGTGTGTGTGTGTGTGTGTGTGTGTGTGTGTGTGTGTGTGTGTGTGTGTGTGTGTGTGTGTGTGTGTGTGTGTGTGTGTGTGTGTGTGTGTGTGTGTGTGTGTGTGTGTGTGTGTGTGTGTGTGTGTGTGTGTGTGTGTGTGTGTGTGTGTGTGTGTGTCACATTTCCAGCGTCTGTAATGAGGTACGCTTAAATACTTTCTAGGTGTTTTTATATGGATATTAGGTCTTCTCAAAGTCCAGACCAAACGGCAAGCCCATACCTCAGGATATGAGTAAAATACCCAATGAAACAAACAGGAGCAACACTTTTTTTCATTTCCATTTACTTAGCTACATTAACGTTACAGTCTGGAGGATGATAGAGAAGCTGATTTAGGCATCAGCGTAATGTGCCCTTTAGTTTAAATGTGTAACATTACATTTTGCTGTTACCACAGTGGTGGTTAACATTGCTGTTTTTCTTTTCTATATTGTACGGTAGATAATGAAGTTGACGGAGAAGCAGTGGACTATGGATTGACTGAGAGGATGGTTTTATACCTCTTTGAAGGATCGTTTAAGAAGCAAGCCAAATTCAACCGATTTGTTCAGCAGTGGAAAGAAACCGTAACACTAACCCTTGAGCCTGTCCCGGTACATTCAGAGAAAGCTACAGCGGAATCAAGGTACTGGTAACAGTAATGTTATGTGATTGTTTATAAAGTTAGGCCTAAGTAGAACCATGGAAAATAACTCTATAATCTCATAGACATATAATCTAGCTTTAAGGTTACTACTGAAAAAGTTTTTATCTGGATCTGAATTCACCTGGCTCCGGTAATTTACGTAGTGTAACATCATGCATTTGTGTGTACACACACTACACAGAATGTAACTAAGTACATGTATTCCAGTACTGTACTTCAGTCCAAATATTGAGGTACTTGTACTTTACTTGAGTCTTTTCTCTTCATGACACTTTCTACTTCTACTCTGCTACATTTCAGAGAGAAATATTGTACTTTTTACTCCACTACGTTCATCTGTTACAGCTTTAGTTACTTTACACATTAAGATTACTGCTCACAAAACGCATGTAGTTTATAAATTTATTCTAAAGTAAACTAGCCAACAATATAACGGCTACAAGTCCAGCTGAGATGATCAGACCATTAAACACACAACTGGTTGGATCCTTGACACTTTCTACAATGTTTTAATACTTTAACTACATTTTCCTGATGATACTTACATACTTTTACTGAAGTAACATTTACACTGCAGGACTTTAACTTGTATTGTTACAGTATGGTTAATTTGCCATAAATTTTAAGACGATTGTTTTATTTCACCATAGTCATGCCATCCCATCATCAGCCTTCCCAGCAGTTTTCATCATTCCTAAATTTCCCAGAGATGTTCAGACAAAGTTGGACCAAAAACCGCCATGCAAAATTGAGAGATCCGATCACAACAAAATCATAAGAACATTGTATGAAACCATGGCCCTGATCAAAATGTAAGTTTGGCAACCCAACTGGATCACGGCATTTGAGTTATTAATACTATGTCTGATGTTACATTCCTCACCTTCTTTTGCATCGCTGTTACAGGTTTCCGACCAATGATGATTATGTGAAAGTGTGTAAGGCCCTGATTTTGAAGTCCCCTTTCTTAAAGGACAAAGAAGGCAATGGTTATGTGAGTTGACAGATTAATTGCCAACGTTATTTATTATACCTAGAGTACTAATCCAGTCAAGATATGAACTATGTTTTCTGCATTTTTATGCACACATTGTTTTCCTGCCATGTATTTTCATGCTTGTGCTTTCAGTTTCTGCAAGTGGTTTGTATGCCTATTTAATTGTTCTATTTTATATTCTTTTAAATAGCATACCTGGCACATGTCTCTCAAACGTAAATTCAAATATGAGCGGGTGCCACTGGTAGATGATGAAGGGGTGAGAATAATGAAACTGAAATTTGGTCATCACAAAAAGCCTTTGCAACAGGAAGAAAACACAAGCAAACGAGCCAAGACATCAAAGGTCAGAGCATGTTCTTTGGTTCGCTATCTATGTGTGCATGTTTTACACACAAGCAGCACGGTGGCCCACTGGTTAGCCCCTTAACCCAGCATGGTAGAGAATAGTCCCCCCTGTAAAGTGCTTTAAGTAGCTATGATAAAGCGCTATATAAAATGTAATTTTTTATTATTATTAAGGGCTCATTTTTCATAAACATTAAAAAGGGGAAAAGCTGTCAAATGAGAAAAGGTTTGTCATCCCTCTGTGTCGTAGGAGGTGGATATTATTGGGGAGGATGATACCTCAGTAGCGAGCCATGTGAAAGTCCTGCAGGACCAGTACCGGAAGACAGCCAGATACCCGAATGGTGGAGGAACGGATGATGAGGACATTCGCTTGGAGAAGGCGAGAGATTGCCAATGGGATGACTGTCGAAGAAGCCATTAACGAATATCCATTCCTTAAGAGTCCATGCGGGGTTTGTCTACATTTTATATTTCCTTACATTTGTGTTGTAGTTTGAGTTCATATTAAATTACTAAAGGCTCTCTTTGAAATCTAATTTTAAAATCCTATGATAATGTTGTGACATGGTTTTTGTTTGTGCTGTGTTGCAGCTATTTCAGGAAATGGGCCGGCTTCATGATGAAATGAATATCTGCCGAAGATTCGAAGATGGCTTTAAGATCCTAGTACCCACAGTGCTTAGATTGACTCAAAGGAAATCTCCCCTTGCAGATCTGGCTTTGGAGGAAAGAGAGGCTGCCCTGGTAAGTGACTCACTGATCAGCCATGGTCACCCCTAGTGTTGTGGAGCCATTTAAGCTTAATTTCTTTTCTATTTGTCTTCAGACAAGATAAGGCCTAACCAACCAAAATACACTTTCTTCTTTGTTTTACTTAATTTTCAGGGATTGATTTCAGAGCTGCAATCCTGCTGTTGCCGATCCTGTTCAGGGAGAAAAATGACACTCTCGTCATACTTGGGGAGGTGTGTAATTTGCGCATACTTATTTTTTGTTTACATTACTTGGATGTCTTATTTCATAATACAAAGTTTCTAGCTATCAATACTGGGCCTTGGTGTGGACATGGGGGGCCGCAAAGCTAAATAGGGCTAAAAAAAAAAGAATGCACAGTAAGAAAGATCTCTGATGTCTAGGGGTGGGAAAAATAATTGATTCTTAGATGCGATTCTCTCTAGAGAATTCTTTTTTTTTTTTTTTTTTTTTTTTTTTTTTTAAATGTGTTGATTTTTATTTAAAAGTTACTGTCTCTATGAAAGTACAAATCAGAAAACAGAGTGAGTGAAAGAGGACGGGATAATGGACAACAACTTAGAGTTTAGGCAAGAGTGCAGAAGAAACACAAAAAATAATATACAATTTACATATACAAATATATGTCAAAATCTAAGCTTTGTCTAGGAAGTGATTAACAAACTCAGATTTATATGTATATTTTTTTAAATCACGCATGGAAATGTACATAAAAAATTGTTGCATCGATAATTTGTTCAGAATCGAATCGTTGGCCTCTGAATCAAATCGTGAGGTACCAAGAGATTCCCACCCCTACTGATGTCACTGGTCCCCAGTGTTTTTTGCACTCACTGGTGTTTTTTAATTTTTTTTTTTTTGATATATATATATATATATATATATATATATATATATATATATATATATATATATATATATATATATATATATATATATATATATATATATATATATAAATATAAATGAATGAATGAATGAACAGTTGTTTTTTTTATGAATGTTTCTGGTAGATTTCTGCAATTTAACTACTTTTATGATCTGATATCTCTTGCAGGATCAGCCACCATCGCCATATCCTACTGTACAACTCCACGATGTGGCTGACTGGAGGACTGTGCTCACTCGAAGGGTCCCTGCAGTGGTCAAACTGGATGGGCAGCCAGTCTGCAGGGCGCTTGGTTTGGAGGAAGGTGTTATTGCTGCTTTTTGTGCTTACTTCATCTACAACGTGGTATATCCATCTCGCCTGAAGAACACCCTGATTTTCATTCAGCGATATGTTCTAAAAATGTCTGAGGTTGGTGACAAGCCTGTACCTGTTAGTGTGACCAGGGTAATCAACATTTTAGCTTGATCAACAACAGCAATGCCTACACCATTCAGCTGTCCTAAATGCTCTCGAAGAGCTTTCACATTGGTGAAGTTAATCCAGCACATCGGACTTGTTCATGCACATGAGCCACATTTTGCCATAACGTGTGGCCTTAACAACTGTCAATCAACATTTTCTAAATATGAGTCCTTCCGACGACATATTTACAGGAAGCATAAAGACATTATAGCCAGACAAGCCACTGCTCATGATATCCAGGAAACCGTAGTGGGGGAGGAGGAGCAGGGGCCCAGTGATGCTGTCAATCCTCCTGAACCCCCTGAGATGAATGAACTGTTAGTGCAGTTTAGAGAGAATCTTTTTGGCTTCATTCTGAAATCAAGGGGAAAAAAAACCACCTTCCTCAGACTGTTCAACAAGAAATACTGGATGACGTAAATTTTTTGTTTGACTTCTTTAAAGCAAACTATGATGCATTTCTAAAATATCATCTTGAAAAAAATTGCTTCAATGTGGAATCTTGTCCTGAACTTTATGAAGTTCTGCAGTGCTCTGACTTTTTTTCAGAGGCATCAAAACTTGTTAGGTCTCCGCATATGTTGAAAAACTACTGCAAATCCAACCTTGAAATGACTGAACCTGTAGACTACGCACTGAGAGAGACCCAAGTGGTCGTAAAGTTGGAAGCTACTCTTATGTACCCATTTGTGATGTACTTCAGAAATACTGCTCTCGTGAAGATGTTTGGGATTCTATGCAGAGAGAGCGAAACTGTGAAAGAGATGTACAGGTTCTAACTGATTATAGAGATGGAGTTTATTTCAGGAACCACAAGTTATTTGCAGATAATCCAGATGCTCTAAGGTTACACCTATATGAGGATGAATTTGAGGTGTGTAATCCGCTGGCTTCTAAACGCAACAAGCCCAAACTTTGTGCATTTTACTACACTGTTGGAAACGTAGGTTCAAAGTACTGCTCACAGCTAAAACATATCCATCTAGCTTTGCTTGTCCGTTATGTTCACGTAAAAAAGTTTGGTTTAGATGTAATTTTGAAACCATTACTGGATGACCTTAAGAAACTGTCATCAGAGGGACTTACTATCATTGTTAATGGCATGGAGAAGCATGTTTTTGGAGCTGTAGATGCAATATTGGGAGACAATCTGTCATCTCACATGATAGGTGGATTTACCATGTCTTTTGCTGCTGGTGTAGATACTGCATGGCTACTCACTCTGAGATGAACAAGAACTTCAGTGAATCAGATTTTGTTTTAAGAAATGTTGATGTACACACATACCATTTAGAATGTGTAAAACAAAATCCAGAAAACAAAGGAATGTATGGAGTTCGTGGTGGATGTGTATTTGACCAGTTAGATTACTTTGACGTCACAACATCTCTTCCTCCAGATGTCATGCATGATTTCTTGGAGGGTGTAGCACCGTTGGTATTGAGGCTTGTTGTATGTAAAGCTCATCAAGAAAAACCTAACCATACAATAACTAAATGAGGAACTAAGAAAGATGTCCATTGGACAAAATGATAGGACAAATAAGCCTGTGCCTTTCTCAGAAAATATTTTACATGGATCCAGTGTTGTTGGATCTGCTTCACAGAAGTGGTGTTTATTCCGCCTACTTCCCTTCTTGATGGGACACAGGGTACCTGAAGGCTGCAGTTACTGGCGCATTTATTTATTGTGTCGTGAAATTGCCGACATTGTAATGGCACCGGTTGTTAAAGAGTCTCTTCCTCTTCTTGACCAATTAGTTTCAGAGTTTTTGTGTGGTATGGAAAAAGAGTTTGGAAATGTGATAACTCCAAAATGTCATTACTTGATCCATTATTCTCGTCTAATGTTGTCCTACGGTCCTTTACGGTCTTTGTGGTGCATGAGATTTGAAGGGAAACATCAGTATTTCAAACAGGTAGCTAGTTCCTCAAGGAACTTTGTCAATGTTACATCAACTTTAAGCAGCTGCCATCAGTTTAGACCGTGTTGGGAATTTTCCTCAACTAATATGTTTGGGGAGTATGAGAGGGTTATGGGACGCAGTGTTAACACACTGTTACAGTCTCTTCCTTCAGCTCTTAGGCATTCCATAACTGTTAGTGAGCGGTACAAACATGTCAATTTTCAGGACATAACACTCAACCAAGTAACAGAGGTTGTGATTAACAGTGTTAAATACTGTGGGAGATGTCTTTGTTGTGGGTCATTTGTGTTTGTTTGTTTTTTTAATCCAGAACACATCAAGCATCATGTAGTTTATCCTTTAAGTGACTCTCATGATTTTATTGTTTTTATAATAATTTTTACTTTTAGTGTGCTGTGTTTTGCTTGGTCTTTGATAAAAGACTGTTTGTTTCTATATCATGTTTTTCCTCACTATATTGCTGTTCTTATTGGTGATGTTCATGAAATTGAAAGAAGGAAAAGATAAATGGTGCCATTGTATTTATTCCCTGCCATGCAGCTATTCTCTGATATCGCTGTTCCTTTGTTTTTGGAGTGGCAGTATGAAGTTGTCAGTTGGTCAATGAAATGCTTCTTAAAAATTTTTTTTTTTTTTTTTTTTTATATTGGACATGGCATCCTAAAACGTGGCATTTTATTTTGGGATGTTACATCATCTGGTTGTGAGATGAATTATTATTTAATCTGTGAATTAAACTTTTCCATTTTAGGACTAAAATAAAGGTCTAAAATTCAGTTAGTTGTTGTTTTGCCTTTATTTTCTTTCACTTCTTAAGGAATAAAAAGGAACTTTTTTGCCACTTAAAGGTACAAAATGGCTTTGTCACTGGGGCGGTACCTTAATGGGACAAAATTGTACCTTTTCTAGAGGTACTTTGTTGTACCTGTGTTTAAGGTACATTATTGATCCTCAAAGGTACAGTATTGCCCCTTTTTAGAAGGTACAAACAAGTAAGGTACAAATTTGCTCCTCTGACTTAAGGTACAATAATGTACCTTTGAGGGTACCACCCCAGTGACAAGCTTTTGGTCCTTTTTTAAAGGTACTGTTTTTTTTGTTTTTTTTTCTGAGAGTGTATAGGTACAGAGGATATACTGTAAATCTACAGAATTTTCCGTTTTTGGATTAACAGAAATGTCCGTACATGTCAAAACAAGTAAATGAAGACACTCATCAGCAGTAGGTAGTAGTTATTTTAGACTTAAAGCTATAGTGTGTAGTTTCTGTCTCCCCCATGAGGAATTCTAAGTAATGACAACAAAACTGTCGGCGCGTCCACGTGATACAAGCCTTACATGATCGCGCACGTGCATGAGATCATTTAAAGCATACAGCTATGACTGCTCTTTAAATGCCATGGTTGAACATTTTCATCTGGAGACTATAGTAAAAACATCTTTTTATCATGCATTGGTATATTTTATGGTTTTGGACTATTTATCTCCCATATTTCTCTTAAATTCACCAAACGTAATACAAAAATATTTGTCTTAACTGGGGAGGTTTTGTTTTACCCTATTCACCTGTAGTGTCTTCAAAATGTACGAATTAAAACTTTATTTTTATTATTATTCAGTGGGTTTTACATCTTATTTCTATGTATTCTGTTTTCATCTTATTAACTCTTCATGTGTCTGTATCTATTCAGCTTATCTCATCCATCGGGCAAATTATGTAGGAAGTATTCACAGAAATTAAGAACATAACCTTGCGTGACCACTTTTAATCTGCTTTATCATTACATACATTTGTGTTGTTTTTGCTTTTGGCTCTGTACTCCAGCATATCAGAATCAGAAAAGGTTTTATTGCCACAATAAGTGCACTTATGTGGAATTTGCCTTGGTGAAAGGTGCATACATAAACAAACAAACACACATATTTAACATTAATATGAAATAAACAATAAATACAGAAAAAAAACAAATGTATACATGCAAAGTAACTGTTGCATAAGAAAAAAGGCGGAATGGGTTGAGTGCAGAATTTGCAAAGAATATATAGTAATTGGAATGGGCAGATGGAGGTTAGTGCAAATGTAGTGACTAGGAATGGGGGAGGGATAGACTCAATGTCAGTGGGGGTCCTGGGTCTTGTTAATGAGGCTGACTGCAAAGGGGAAGAAACTGTCTTTATGTCGAGAGGTTGTGGTCCTGATGGGCGGCAGCCTCCTGCCAGAGGGGAGGGGTTTAAAGAGTTTGTGTCCGGGGTGAGAGGGATCGGCTACAATCTTTCCTGCCTGCCTCAGCGTCCTGGAGGCGTACAGGTCCTGAAGAGACGGCAGATTGCAGCCAATCACCTTCTCAGCAGAGCGGATGATACGCTGCAGCAGGGTCCAAAATTAACTTTTTGTCCAGCAGCCAAATGGCTAGTAAATGTTCAAATTTTACCAGCCACTCAATAGATTACCATTGTTTTTTTAACTGGTGAGTGAAGCAAATCTACCAGCAACTTGCATATTTTACCAACATTTGGCTTGTCGATGGTGCTAATTTTGGAGCCTGCACTGCAGTCTTTACAGACACAGATAACCCTTGTGTTGTCAAATTTGACGTGTTTTCAATGTTTTTTTATATCAGAAATGTGGGTTTCTTTCAACCAAATTGCCTAAAAATAACATGGATGCATGGATGTACGTTGTATTGAACCCATACAATGTTCTTTGCAGCTAAAATGAATGATTACTTCCATTGAATTTTGGGTGTTTTATTAAATTTTAAAGCATTTGAAAAAAAAATGTTTAAAGGTTTACATACGTTATCCAGACTAAACTTACATAAACCAGACTGTGATTTTACTCAACATCCTCTAAACTAAACTATTAGTCACTCAAAAAGCAGGTAATATGTCATTTAAATAAGGTTTATTGACCATGAATTTAAAAAAAAACGTAGAAAAAAGTGACAAAAACGTTTTTATAAAAGCCTAGCAAAACATTTTTTTTTTACCGGAACGAAAACAACAAGTTCCTGGTCGACTGGAAGACAACACAAGGGTTAATCCTTTACAGGAAATTACAGTGCAACCACACATTTCCTCAAATATCTTCCATACCTAATAAGTTAAAATACAATACATAAATACTACTACCATAAGTACATAGTTATTTCTGTGCATTATAAAACCTTTTAGCCGCTAAGTAAGAAGGACTTCCTGTATCTCTCAGACTTGCACCATGGTGTAATCAGTCTCTGACTAAAGGTGTTGCTGTTAATCACCTTCAGATCGTGGAGTGGGTGTCCATGGTTGGTCATTATTGTTACCAGTTTGTTAAATGTTCTGACCTCTGCCACCTGCTGGACCATCTGTAGTTCAACCCCCAACCACTGAGCCAACCTTCTTGATCAGCTTGAGCTGGCAGATGTTAAATGACCTTAGCCTCCTTAGAAAATAAAGTTGGCTTTGTTCCTTACGGTACACTGCCTCTATATGGCTCCTCCAGTCCAGCTTACTGTCAAGCTGCACACCAAGGTACCTGTGGTTGGCCACCCTACCCTTGTCCTTGGCAGTGGCAGCAGCGTACCAGATGGTGATGGAGGATGTGAGGATGGACTCGATGATGGCTGTGTAGAAGTGCACCATCATCTTTGAGAGGTTGAACTTTTTCAGCTGGCGCAGGAAGTACATCCTCTGCTGTGCTTTCTTGACGAGGGAGCTGATGTTCAGCTCCCACTTGCGGTCCTGGGAGATGATGGAGCTCAGGAAGTGAAAGGACTCCAGAGTGTTGACTGTGGAGTCATCCAGGGTGATGGGGGGTGGGTGGGGCTGCATCCTTCCTAAGGTTCCCAACCATCTCCACTGTCTTAAAACAATGCCAGGTTTAAAAGAAGATGCCACTTTGGGCTTTTATACATTTAAAGGTGGAAGAGTAATTGATAAAATGATGATTGCCGTCCTTCTACATTGTTGCTATTCACAATGGGCTACACCAAGGGTGTCCAAACTTTTCTTAAAGAGATTTGATAATGGTTCCTTCTGACATTTTTTTTTAACAATAAAAGTTACATACAAATGCACTGATCCATAACAATTTTTATTTTCATTGTCTCAATTATCTTTTTTTTTAATGGTAATATAACCAAATCAACACCACTTAGACATGAACAAATTAAAAAAAAAAACAGTTTTGCCTTATTTTCCATCTGTAGTCAGATAACCAAACATACTGTATGGAATACCTTAAAGGGATACTTCACCGATTTAGCATTCAGCTTTGTATCAGCAGAAACCCGGTAGTATTTTTGAATGACCGTGCTTCCCTCCCTCATGTCCCCCTGAGAGGGGAGATCTCTGTATTGTGGGTCTGGAAAAATGTATACCGATGACGCAAAAATCGTCGTTTTACGTCATCGGTATACATTTTTCCAGAGGCAAAGGACTACAGCCAGTACTTCCGCATTGCCCATAGGGGGTTGGACGTCAGCTTTGGCTGCCGAGGTAAAAACGAGTGTCTTGAATCATCGCTTAGCTTCTCAGCAGAAACAGATTTATTCATCCCGAAGGTGTTATGGAACGGCACAGGAGGTGGAACTCAAAAGCAGACGATAAACACAATAATTAAGATTAAGTGATTTAATGTGTGAAATATATACAATAATTGTGCTGGTGGCAAAAGGAGAGTTGTGTCGAGGGAATCCAGTGGTGAGTGGTGGTGCAGTTCGCTCTCCAGAGCGTGCCCAGTGAAGTGGTAGGGCCTCCTCCAGAGTCCAACAAACAATTGAGTTTGAATCCAATCCTTACAGAGAGAGAGAGGAGCAGGCGGGAGGAGCAAGCAGGCAGAAGCACGAGTGAGCAAGGCAGGCTGCAACAAGAGATAAACACAGAAAAACGTTTTAACTACACAAGCTAAGACACCAGGTACACAGAAAACAGAAAAGGGTAGGAGTTGAAGCTAGGTGGAAGCTAACGCTAGCCTGCCACCTGTGCCAGGCTTTGCCTGCTACGGAGACCAGCACCTCAGCCTGCGGTGTCGCTATCCGGAATACTTGACAGGCTTCGCCTGCTACGGAGACCAGCACATCAGCCTGCGGTGTTGCTCGATGCCGCTAAGCGGTAAGGGGGTATCCTCAGCAGTGAAACGCAGAGGATGTCCCTAGCTCATACTCCTAGCTCATACGCAGGAGTATGAGCTAGGTGGAAAGCTAACGCCAGCCGGCCACCTGTCCCATCAATCCTGCTTGCAAGTGTCTCTGTAAATATACTTGAATTAGGCCGAAAATTAAGCTAACTAGTCGCTACCTGTACACATAGGATTGGAGGGACAGTCGCAGCTAACGAAACCCCTAATGTTCACAAAAATTCATTAAATTGAAAATCGGACACCATTGTTAGCTTTATAAGACCTTGGGGTATATGTCATGTAAGTGGCGTGACTAAATTCAAACTGTAAATATACGAAAGTTATGCCGAAAGTGTAGCAACAATTTTTTTCCCATAGGATTAAATGGGACACATAGCCTAGCTTGCAGCTCCGGAGCTCCGCGGAGCCCTGAGCCCCGGTCGTCCAGTAACCCGAGAAACGGTGACTTTCATTGGGTATGGAGGTGGTCGCTTTCTCGTCAGACTGTGGAGCTCCTAAAGTCCAACGCGTCTTACCAAATTTGCAATTAGCCATTAATTTTCGTAAAACGGCCCATATTTTAGCTTTGTATAGTTGATTTCCCGCTTAAAAAAGTCTCAGAAGTGAATTTAATAACGAAGTAGCCCGACAAACCATGTATAACTTTGCAGTGTCTGAAATATGAGACCTGCTGTCTCGTCTCCAATGTGTTTTACAGCCTACCAAGCGCTAATGCTAGTATGTGTTAGCTGAACTTTACGGAGCATATAATGTGTTTCGTATGTCATTTTTATATAATATTGTTTTTATATATTTGAATTGTGTAACCACTTGAGCCAAACGTTGTTTTGCGTATATGGTTGAAATGACAATAAAACAGTTGAATTGAGTTGACCGTCTCACTATCTGTCTGTCTGTCTGTAATCGGTAGGTGTGACTTGGGAGTGGACTCAGAGCAGCGAAGCAAGTGCATTCTGGGATTTGGTGTCTTTAATCCACGAGCCAAAAACACATTTCCTGGCTTTTCTCGGCCTAGAAGGCACCAATTTAATTTTTTTTTTCACCTTTATACTACATAAGTGACCCAATTTAAAGATATATTCAGCTTTCCAGCGGTGAAATATCCCTTTAAACATGAAGTTGATAAATATCTTAACCTCATGTTCATTTTAAACATGACTTATTATAAGTTTATTTTATTATTATTATTATTATTATTATTATTATTATTATTATTATTATTATATTATATTAACATTTAAGCTTACAACATATAACTCTTGCTCTTGTCCTTCACAAACTGAGGCTGGGGACCGTATGACATCTGGCCGCGGGCCGGGATTGGCCCCCGGGCCGGACTTTGGAGATGCCTGGGCTACACCATTTAGCTTGGTTATGGGCTGCCATATTCATTGTAAACTCCAACTGTTTAGCTATTGAGCTCATAATCTGCTTACTGACAGGGTCTCAGACATGTTGTCTTTTTCTTTTCTTTTAATAATTTTTGGTAGGCTAATACCTTCTTTTTTTTTTTTTTTGCACAAAACATTTCATAATCATAATATATGTTTTAAAAAAGTGCAATGCATATGATTCAAATACAGGCAAATGCATGAACAGATAAAGTAAAATAAATTTACTCCCTAAGGTATAATATTGAAGAGTTTGCATGAAGCAATAGTTTTGTTCACAGTCATTTGTTATTATATGTTTTTAGATGTGATAGCGTTTGAAAATGCTTAGCTCTGTTTGTTTGAATGGCTAGAATCATAGGTGTATATATTTAGATATTTAGAAGAGGTAGATTTGTCCTCCCTTTACAAAATAGACAACCCACTCCCCAAAAGAGGTAAAAATAGCCGTTCAAGGGGCTCAAAACATGTAAGGAAAACAGGAGCGTGGAAAATAAAGGTGTGATTTATGTAAACTTTGGAGCTTCTGGCTTTAACTGTTTTATTCTCTAACAGATTTGTTGTCAAGGTGTAGGCAACATGATTCCTAAAAAAACCCATTGCGAAACACGTGATGTTTTAGAATATGCAGAAAGTTTTGAACAATACCGGAGAATAATTATTTCCTTTACATGAATAAATACATTTGCACCACAAATTGATACAGAAAAGGAACAAATTGTTGCAAAAAAAAATCAGCAGAATGCAGGAAATTAGGTATTATATACGTACACAATTTGCTGGGGGAGGATCACCCAGACCTTGACCTGGTTATGCTGTCGTCCCCCCGTCCCCCCCCCCCCCCCAATTTTGGGCTAGAATATTGAGTAAATTAACCACATATTGGTTATTGTTGGAAATATTAGGATTGTTGAATAAAATGACACAAACAATAACAAGTTGTGGTGTGTGCAGGACTCTGTTAAAAACACTCTATGACTCTCTATGATGGCAGATGCATCCGCATCTGCCATCTTTTATGCAGTAGCCTGCTGGGGAGCTGGGAGCACAGCGAGGGACAGGAAAAGGCTAAACAGACTGGTGAAGAGGGCTAGCTCTGTTCTGGTCTGCCCTCTGGACACCATAGAGGAGGGGGGGGGGGGAGGAGGATTGGGAGTGGGAGGGACTGGGAGTTCCCTGAGCAGCTCCTTCAGCAGCAGACTGCTGCACCCTCAGTGCTACCGCAGCTCCTTCATTCCAGCAGCAGCAACATCATAATGTAGCACTGCTAGCTGGTTCTGCAACATGAGCCATCACTGGACAATATCCTGCACTATGCTTATTTATTTATTTATTACTCTATGTCACCTCCAACTGTGCAATATGTCATTTCTATTCATCCACACTTTACTCATCTGTATATCTGTGTATACAGTATACTGTCTGTTTATATAAGGGTGTTTATTGTGTAAATGTGTTTGTATTATTACTATTATTATTATGACTTATTCTATTTTTCCTATTTCTTATAATACTTTCTGTATATTTTTTCTCCTATGTCTATTTAATGTGTATTTGTGTTGAATGTGTTATTCTGATGATGTGTGTCCATTTTTTTTCTTCTTTTGAGCTGCTGTAGCACAGGAATTTCCCCAGTGTGGGATTAATAAAGTCTATTTTATCTTATCATATTTTAGGTATTAAATTAATCCCACCGAAACACGCTTCTAACTGGAAATCAGTTAACCCTCCTGTTGTCCTCGGATCAAATTTGACAAACTTCTATATCAGAAATATGGGTTTCTTTTTAACCAAATTACTCAAAAAATTAGGTACAATTGCAAGTACTCGATTACTACTTTCATTGAATTGTGGGTATTCAATTTTATAGCATTTGAAAAAATTGAAATGGTTTCAAAACCTGACTAAACTTTGACATCCACACGTCTGTGATTCTCCATCAACATACGTCCCTTTAATATTAGTCAAAATAATTCATCATTTCAAAATGAGGTATAATCTCCTATAAATGAGATTTATTGACCATGAATTCCAAAATTAAGTGTAAAACTATGGGTAATAAGTTGGTGTTGGCCAAATGAAAAAATAAAAAGTATTGAGTAAAAAGTGCATGGCCTGGCGCCCAGATAGCTCAGTTGGTAAAGCGGACGCCCATATATAGAGGCCTCGACGCAGCGGCCCGGGCTCGACTCCGACCTGCGGCCCTTTGCTGCATGTCATCCCCCCTCTCTCTCCTTTCATGTCTTCAGCTGTCCTGTCAATAAAAGCCTAAAAATGGTTCAAATAAAATAAAATAACAAGTGCATGGTCGAGCAGAAGACAACACAAGGTTTAAAAACACAACTCATTGACGTATGACATATGACATATGGATGTATGGTTTGGGGTGTCAACCTGGAGAATATCTCCATCTGGTCCACTAGGGGCAGATATGATATGTTATGAAGGAAAAACCACATATGTCTAAGGGAAAAACGGAGAAGAAGAAATGGCGTGAGACTCCCAGAATGCCATTGGTTGAACTGTAGCAAACTCGAGTAAACCAACGGGACGGGTCGTTGTGTTAGAAACATGGCGACTTTCAGTAAATATCTGACAGCGAAAAACTCCTCAATAGCAGGCGGTGTTTTGCTGGTTTTGTACCTGCTGAAACACAGAAGACGGACGCTCCAACGGGATGGGTAAGTGGGCGGCAGTGTGGAAAGTTGAGGTCTGCTTTGAAACGCAGAAAGCGTTAGCTAGTTTGTGTCGGCTGCCTGTCATGATGCTAACGTTAGTTAGTTAGTTAGCTAGCTAGCAGCTGCTAGCTTCCCAGTCTGACCTGTTTTCTGACAGGTGGAGGCGACCTGCCGCTGGGACACTCCTGAATTCACTTCCATTTTTGTTTTGGGCAGGCATAGTTTGGTCGCTTTGCTCACTGATCCGAGCAGCTCAAATGCCAGTAAAACAGCCAAACAACGAACGTCTTTGTCCTACAGAAATCACGAACGCTAGCTAACAGATTGCTCCATCAATGACCGATTGGTGTAACGTTGTGTGACTAATTTGGTAAAAACTTAATTTCTGAAGTATCGTGTCGTTGTGTTGAGCTTTGTCTCAGTGTTGAGCTGTCGATGGGTTTGGTAGTTATTCTAATCCCTGACATTGCTCTAAAAAGTGATAAAATAGGGAGTAGACACGCCAAACTCCATTTTGAAAATAACTAGTTGAAGTGTCTCTTTCTTATCAGTAAAAGTTCATTTTAACGTAGGAAATAGCACTCAATTAGGAATTCTTATAAGCCACTTGTAAATACTATTGAACGTAACATAATAAATCAAAAGTTTGCAAATGCTGTGCTATAAAAATACGTTTGAAATAGGAATTCAAGAGAGGAAAAAAAGTCGCTTAGATTGACACAGCTGTCTTTGACCCTGAAGTTATCTAAATACTATTTGTTGAACTACTGGCACAAGGCTTTCAAAAGCACGTACCATGTCCACAACATAGCATAGCATTCAATAAAACCAATGAATTGTAATCATGCATGACAAGGGAAATTAGTCAGGCACTGGGAACGTTACCTGTTACACAAACTTGACTTTAACATAGATATAACAATGACTAATTGTTAATTGTTCATTTTAATACGACGCTGAAGTTGGCATCCGATTCGCAGCTTCCGATTCGGCAGTTAAGGGGAAATTTAAGGGGAACTTAAAACTGTCCGATTCAGCAGGGAAACACGTTTTTTGAACCTCTTACTGTATTTAATGAGTGTTAGTCATTAAGGTAAATTATGAATTATGTCTAAAACACACTTTTAGATTTGTGAAAGCTTTATTGTCTTTATGAAAAAACAATAAAGGGGGATTTCACCGTTTTTTTCACATGTAGACCACATTAGACCAGGTCCAGATCTAAAACCACAATAGCTAGGCTTGTCAAATCTGGACTGCATTATCCCAGAGAGTCTAAGAAGTCTTAAAAACACAGTTTGAGATTTGTGAAACCTTTATTCTATTTGTGAAAATGCAATAAAGGGAGATTTTACTGATTTTACTGCTTTTTGAAAAAAGCAGTAAAATCTCCCTTTATTGCATTTTCACAAATAGAATAAAGGTTTCACAAATCTCAAACTGTGTTTTTAAGACTCCTTAGACTCTCTGGGATAATGTAGTCCAGATTTGACAGGTCTAAGTATTGTGGTTTTGGATCTGGACATGGTCCAATGTGGTCTACATGTGAAAAAAGCAGTAAAATATCCCTCTATTGCATTTTCACAAATAGAATAAAGCTTTCACAAATCTCAAATTGTGTTCTTAAGACTCCTTAGACTCTCTGGGATAATGTAGTCCAGATTTGACAGGTATTGTGGTTTTGGATCTGGACCTGGTCCAATGTGGTCTACGTGTGAAAAAAGCAGTAAAATCTCCTTTTATTGCATTTTCACAAATAGAATAAAGCTTTCACAAATCTCAAACTGTGTTTTTAAGACTTCTTAGACTCTCTGGGATAATGTAGTCCAGATTTGACAAGCCTAGCTATTGTGGTTTTGGATCTGGACCTGGTCCAATGTGGTCTACGTGTGAAAAAAGCAGTAAAATCTCCCTCTATTGCATTTTCACAAATAGAATAAAGCTTTCACAAATCTCAAACTGTGTTTTTAAGACTCCTTAGACTCTCTGGGATAATGCAGTCCAGATTTGACAGGTCTAAGTATTGTGGTTTTAGATCTGGACCTGGTCTAATGTGGTCTACGTGTGAAAAAAGCAGTAAAATCTCCCTTTATTGCATTTTCACAAATAGAATAAAGCTGTCACAAATCTCAAACTGTGTTTTTAAGACTTCTTAGACTCTCTGGGATAATGTAGTCCAGATTTGACAGGTCTAAGTATTGTGGTTTTGGATCTGGACCTGGTCCAATGTGGTCTACGTGTAAAAAAAACAGTAAAATCTCCCTTTATTACATTTTCACAAATAGAATAAAGCTTTCACAAATCTCAAACTGTGTTTTTAAGACTTCTTAGACTCTGGGATAATGCAGTCCAGATTTGACAAGCCTAGCTATTGTGGTTTTGGATCTGGACCTTGTCCAATGTGGTCTATGTGTGAAAAAGCAGTAAAATCTCCCTCTATTGCATTATTCTATTTGTGAAAATGCAATAAAGGGAGATTTTACTGCTTTTTTCACACGTAGACCACATTGGACCAGGTCCAGATCTAAAACCACAATACTTAGACCTGTCAAATCTGGACTGCATTATCCCAGAGAGTCTAAGGAGTCTTAAAAACACAGTTTGAGATTTGTGAAAGCTTTATTCTATTTGTGAAAATGCAATAGAGGGAGATTTTACTGCTTTTTTCACACATAGACCACATTGGACCAGGTCCAGATCCAAAACCACAATACTTAGACCTGTCAAATCTGGACTACATTATCCCAGAGAGTCTAAGGAGTCTTAAGAACACAGTTTGAGATTTGTGAAAGCTTTATACTATTTGTGAAAATGCAATGAAGTAGGGCTGAAACGATTCCTCGAATAATTCGATTACAAAAAATCCTCGATGCAAAATGACTTGCCTCGAAGCTCGGTTACATCAGTGTTACTAACGTTGTATCGCTGACGGACGGTGTTTCCGCTACTGTCGCTCACAGACGGCTCAGTCTGCTGCTGGCGACACATGCCAGAGCGTAAATAGTGAGGGCTGAGAGAAGAGACAGGCTGGAGGAAACCACAGGAAGGGTCCAAAGTTTGGAATCAGTTCAAACGTAATTAAAACTAAAACTCTGTACAGTGTGTCTACTGCAAAATCAAACTAGCTTAGCACAATAATAGCACGATGTCAGTGCTTTAGCATCTCAACAGATAACATGGAGTCTAACTAATCATCCATTCCACGAAGAGGACCGACAAAAGTCAATCACTGAGTCGTATGGACGATGAAACTACATCAAACACAACAACTACCAAAATCAAAGACAAGAAAATACGTAGTGGTGACCACGATCTGACGCGCTGACTATCCTTCAGAACAACAGCTGATTGTTGCGTCTCTCTCTCTCTCTTTAAACAGCTGATCAACGATCTAATAGCATAAGTGTAACAGAGCTGTGTGACATTATAATCAAATATATTAATGAAAATAGGTTAAGTATAACTAATATTTACATATAGGTCTAGTTTTGGTTGTTTAAAAACGTAAAAAAAAAAAAATTTTAAAATTAAAAAAAATATCCGATTGATTGATCGATTAAGTGCTAGATCAATCGATTACAAAAAGAATCGATAGCTGCAGCCCTACAATAAAGGGATATTTTACTGTTTTTTTCACACGTAGACCACATTGGACCAGGTCCAGATCCAAAACCACTACACCTAAACTTGTCAAAACTGGACAAGAATTAACCCAGAGAGGCTAAAGAGTCTTAAAAACAGATTTCAGATTAGTAATGCTTTTATTTTATTGCCACAGCATGGCCTTTGCTAATTGACATTTAACGTAGAAGTCCTCGTCTCTCCATGTCATTTCTTATACCCATGAGCAGGTCTTCCTTCTCACTTTAAAAGAAAAGTAGAAAAAGTTATTTTTACCCTTTGGAAATCAATCAAAATATCTTCATAGATTTCATAACTGTGAATAAGAACTAAAAAAAAAGCTTTTCATAAAAATGTCTTCATTTATAGATAAAATGAAAACCAAGCACACTAATGTCTAATGATGTTGCCTCTGACACAGGCCACAGTGCAAGCTTTGGCTAAGGTGAGGAGGAGGACATGGCAGAAGCAGTAAGAGAGGTTGAACAGGGCCAGATGGAGGAAAGGTGAGAGAACAACACTTACGTTGAAGGAGAAGGATTTGAAGAGTAAATTAAACCATTGGCAAATCTATGAAGATATTTTGATTGATTTCCAAAGGGTAAAAATAACTTTTTCTACTTTTCTTTTAAAGTGAGAAGGAAGACCTGCTCATGGGTATAAGAAATGGCATAGAGAGACAAGGACTTCTACGTTAAATGTCAATTAGCAAAGGCCATGCTGTGGCAATAAAATAAAAGCATTACTAATCTGAAATCTGTTTTTAAGACTCTTTAGCCTCTCTGGGTTAATTCTTGTCCAGTTTTGACAAGTTTAGGTGTAGTGGTTTTGGATCTGGACCTGGTCCAATGTGGTCTACGTGTGAAAAAAACAGTAAAATCTCCCTTTATTACATTTTCACAAATAGAATAAAGCTTTCACAAATCTCAAACTGTGTTTTTAAGACTTCTTAGACTCTCTGGGATAATGTAGTCCAGATTTGACAAGCCTAACTATTGTGGTTTTGGATCTGGACCTGGTCCAATGTGGTCTACATGTGAAAAAAGCAGTAAAATATCCCTCTATTGCATTTTCACAAATAGAATAAAGCTTTCACAAATCTCAAACTGTGTTTTTAAGACTCCTTAGACTCTCTGGGATAATGTAGTCCAGATTTGACAGGTCTAAGTATTGTGGTTTTGGATCTGGACATGGTCCAATGTGGTCTACATGTGAAAAAAGCAGTAAAATATCCCTCTATTGCATTTTCACAAATAGAATAAAGCTTTCACAAATCTCAAACTGTGTTTTTAAGACTTCTTAGACTCTCTGGGATAATGTAGTCCAGATTTGACAGGTCTAAGTATTGTGGTTTTAGATCTGGACCTGGTCTAATGTGGTCTACATGTGAAAAAAACGGTGAAATCCCCCTTTATTGTTTTCTCATAAAGACAATAAAGCTTTCACAAATCTAAAAGTGTGTTTTAGACATAATTCATAATTTACCTTAATGACTAACACTCATTAAATACAGTAAGAGGTTCAAAAAACGTGTTTCCCTGCTGAATCGGACAGTTTTAAGTTCCCCTTAAATTTCCCCTTAACTGCCGAATTGGAAGCTGCGAATCGGATGCCAACTTCAGCGTCGTCATTTTAATGTCATTTGTGTGCCCCTCAAACATCACTTCTGACCCACTAGAAATGTGTGGCGGTGTCTGTATCTGCAGAGAGCCTGCCCTCTGCCTGGATTTTCACTGTGTGGTTTAATTATTAATCTTTCTTTACAGTAGAAAAGAAGGCTCCGATCTAGTACTGAACAATGAGGTATGTCAATCTCATTTTCATTTGTCTATAAAAAAAACCCTTCTATGAAATCTCCAAACATTTTAATCAATGGTTAATTGTAGTTGTATCACAGTCCACCTTTTATGTTTCTTCATTCAGAAAGATGTCAAAAAAGACCGTGCAGCAGTGGACAAGGTTTTCTTCCTCCGAGTCTTCCGGATTGTGCGGATCATGGTACCTCGACTTTTCTGCAAGGAGGTAAGACATCGATCTGCTGGTACAGAGCTCAGCGGTGACCGGACACTTTTTTTTGGCTCTGTCTCCGGAAGTGTTTTTCCCCATTCAATTGTTTCATTGATGTTTCGAAATTGCATATATATAGAGTTTTAAGTCTGGAACCATGACAACCAGCTACGAGATGAATAGTGAGCGTAACGCATTTGATTCGGCGCAAAACAATATTTGGAAAACGGCAAAAAAGTTTCTGACTTTCATATGAATGTTTACACCAGGTGGTCAGCGCTCAATATACTACTGTGACTCAAGTAGTTAAATAAAAGATGTCATTCATATAAATTCATGCATCACCTCATTTCATCATCACATCCAGGTCTGGCCTCCAGGAAAGAACAGTTAGTTTAATCTATCTAATCTTGTGTTGTTCATACTATACAATGATTTATTGCTTGTCTTTGTTGAATAATACAGAAGACAAAGAGCTTAAAAAACAATCGCATATTGAATCACAATATTTTTGAAAAAAATCGCAATTAGATTATTTTCAAAAATCGTTCAGCCCTGGTTTAGACATTATGCGATGGTTTAGACATTATGACTGATATTCTAAATCCTTATGGTGAAAATCAATGGGATTTTTACTTCCGGAGTCGGCTGTGGGCGGGACTGTTGAGGTCTATTGCCTTTTAACTTGTTGCTTATATTTCCTTCAATCATCCAATCATCATGTTTAAAGCAGTTCCGCAAATAATCCCATCAGTTTAGGTCCTCAACTAACGATTATTTTCACAGTTGATTAATTTTTTTCTTGATTAATTGATTAGTTGTTTGGTCTATAAACGTCAATTAGTGTCTTCCAAATCTCAAGATGACGTCCTCAAATGTCTTGTTTTGTCCACAATTCAAAGATATTAAGTTTACTGTTATATGAAAAATTAAGAAACTAGAATCCGAAATTGGAATAACAGAATTTTTTGTTTTTCTTAATGCCTGTCGGGCCGGGTTCGGTCACGGCTCTGTTGGACGTGGGCCGGGTTCAGATGGAAAAATTCGGCCCGATCAGACCTCTATTGGCTACTAGCAACTGTGTGGAGTAGGGGTGGGGTTGGTGCGCGATCATGGAAGGCTTGTATCATGTGGACGTGCCGACAGTTTTGTTGTCATTACTTAGAATTTCTCATGGGGGCGACAGAAACTACACACTATAGTTTTAAAGTTGTGTGGTACAGCCATTTGGAATCCCCAGATCTAAATTTTTCATCAATTTGCAACTTCCCCATCTGTTAATGGGGATTTTTTGGATCCGGTTCTTTAGCCACGAAGGCACCAGAATGTTTAGATAAGGTGTTGATGAATTATGTAAAAAGTCAAGAGGCTTCAGGGTATTATTCTATGCTCATGCAGAACCTGGGGGATGGAGGAGTATTAAAATTGTATCACGCGGTGTGAGGGTGCACCTCATTCAGTTCAAGATTATGGATCGCTTCTATTGGACTCCCTCCAGATTGTTTAGACTTGGTCTGAAAGACACAGCAAATTGTTGGAGATGCAAGAGAGAGGACGGCCAATTACTTCATGTCCTATGGTCCTGTAATAAGGTCCAGGAGTTTTGGAGCGGGATACATGATAACTTATGTCAGAGTGCAGGGACCCAGGTTCCATTCAGCCCAAGATTATTTGTTCTGGGAGATGGGTCAATCCTAAACGGGATGGATAGCACATAAGAAGCTGGGTCCAGACTAGTTTAATGATAGCCAGACAGATTCTTTTAAGAGGATGGAAGAATGAAGGGCTGCCGTCTATCCAGGAGTGGGCTTATAATATGGTTAAAGTAGCAGTGTTGGAAAAAATGTCTTATAAACGGTTTGCAAGATTGTTCCACAGCCAAGGTGCCAGTACAACAAACACTCAATCACCCTTTGACCTAGACCTGGACTCTGGAACCGCTAGCAGGCCTAACCCAGCAGATCTGAGAGACCTTTTTGGACTGTGGGGGGTTAAGAGTTCACTGATTTACTATACCTTGCGAGTCAAAAGTGAGATTTTAAAAGGTTTCTAAAAGAAATTGATTGGCTAAAGTAGGGCCGCACGAGATGAGGAAAATATGCGATAACGTTGTTGAATATCACAATAACTTACTTATTACTGGATATAAATAAACAGATAATACATTGTACTCTTTTCTGCTTAAATACAACAAACTGCTTGTTGAATTTAAAACGAATGAAAGGAAATCATTTCAAACATTCTTTTATCGAACAAATTGAACATGGAAGTGAATATAAAAGGCACCTCTAAAAAAAAGAACGAGTTAACATTTTTAAGTGCAGTTTTCTACTGATATTTTCAATTAACAAAAAATCTCTTGTGTATTCATGTGTCTCAGCATTTAGTGATGTGTTAATTGCGGCAGTTGATGTCGCAATGATGAAAAAAAAAAAAAAACGTTATGTTGTGCAGCCCTAGGCTGAAGTTATGTACTGTCTGCTCTTCCATTTCAACAGAGCTGTTGTGGGTGAAGATTACTCTCAGCAGCTCAAGTGTTTTTTGCAATAGATTGTAGTCTAAATTGCACTATTTCCTTTTGTAAGTTAAATCTAGAATGTGAATAAATATTCAATGCTGCAAAGGAAAGATTATCAGTAGTAAAATTTATATATTTTTCAGGAAATCAATTAGCTCTTTTTGTCAGAAGCTTTTGGCAAGGATAGAAAGTCCTTTGTAAATATTGATGATGCATAATTTAAGATTTTAAGAGAAGTGTTTTTCAAGTCTTTTTTTCATTTTACGCAGTTGGCTGCAGGGATTAGACTTCTCTTGGGATTTCCCCAAAAGTACAGCAGGTGATTTAAGATGATGTTTTCTTGTAATACTTTATAATGTTAGAATGGCATCTGTACTGCATCCGATTTACCGGCAGAGGCCAGTAGGTCTACTTTGAAAGGCTACTTTAAAAATAAAGATTACAAAACATTTAAGCATGCTATTCAGTGTTAGTCAAACATGTAAGTTGGCAACCAGGAGTTGAACGTTATTCCAAATGTCATAATGAACCTGTCTGAGCCTGTGTACAGACAGCAGAGCCCTTTGACATACATCAGCTCCATAAGCCAAGGCCCTTTCCACACGGCTTCTCTACTTCCATTTAGTCTTATCCGATCAGTTTGGGAGATATGAGCAGAGTCAAGGGCAGAATGATAAAGGCCTTAATGATCAGCAATGTTTAACATGCTCTACTAACTGTCCTGTGTTGTTGCTGTCATCGCCACAGACTGGCTACCTTATCCTTATCGCTGCCATGTTGGTGGCCAGGACCTACTGTGACGTATGGATGATCCAGAACGGCACCATGATCGAAAGGTCAGACTCAGCCTTCATGCTTACATTATTATTTCAAGTTTAAGATAAAGGTTTTTAAAATTCATGACCCTAAAAGTATATTGGGGGGTATTATGTTGTTGCCATGTAGCAGCCATGACAACCTTATCGGTCCTTGATGTTGAATAAATCCACAACGACCACATAACTCCTGTCTTAATTTCACTCCACTGGCTACCCATAAAGGCAAGAGCAGATTTTAAAATCCTTCTTTTAACCTACAAATCGCTGAATGGCCTTGCACCCTTATACCTAGCCGAACTAATTAAACCCTATACCTCCGCACGACCACTCCGCTCCCTGGGTACCAATCTTTTAGAAATTCCTATGGTCAAAAAGATATCGGCAGGCCACCGTGCCTTTTCTTATCGAGCACCGTACCTCTGGAATAACCTTCCGTTATATGTCAGAGAAGCCAGCTCTATCACCACTTTTAAATCAGAACTCAAAACATTTATTTTTTCCGAACATTATGGACCATTATTATGACTTCCTCTATCTTCTGTTTCTATCCTTGTACCACTGTATTTTTTTGTATTTTAATCCTAACTTTTTACTGAATTTCCTTTTTGTACAGTGTTTTGAGACCATGTCTTAAGGTGATATTGCACTTGAAATAAACTTGAATTAAACGGAGTAACAGGAGAACTAGGCCCATATACAGTACAGTACAGTCTGTGAGTATTGGGACAGTGACACATTGATTTGAGTTTTGGCTCAATACTCCAGCATATTGGATTTTAAAGGGTCAGTTCGCCCCAAGACTAACAAACAAGTGAAGGTAGTGTGGTATATAGCCATTCAAATATGTTCTGCCTTTGTGTGGAAAGTTATGGATTTCTTACACATTTTTGAAAGTTGTGCCTCCTCTCCCAATACAATGAAGGTGACTACAACTTGCGCTACTAAAAACATTCCAAAAATGTGTGAAACAGTAATTTTAGTAGAAACAATGCACTCGTTCCTCAGGATAATCCACACCGCTCTCTGCCGATTTTCTGCAACAGCACACCTAATGCCATCTGTGAAGGCATTCCAGGCCCATTAAAACCAAAAGCCTCTTCACAAACTTTAGATTTAACCTTTGGACATCCAGAAGAGCCACATGACCTTAGAGACCGGTTTCTATTGGATAAGCAGTTCGGACAGCAAGGCCATGTAGAGCTTTATAGGTCTAAAGTCAACGCAGCATTTCATTGTTATTTTAACAGCGCATTAGTTCAATTGTTAAAATAGGGCCCTTAGACTTTAAAAAAAGCTGTAAGACAGATTCCATAGGGGCCTTAATTAAGTTATAAAATATGACTACATCTATGTTTCCAACCGAGCCGCCCCACTGTAACTGTAGTTTAATAAACGTCTTAAAAAGATTATTCCCAGAGACTTAGGCCTGGTGGGCCACCAGGCTTACATTACACTGGGAGAAACACTGATATACTGTAAGTGAAGCGTACTTGGGTCCCTTGAAATTCCAGCTATTATTATTCTGATTAAAAAGTCAGTGTTTGTTATATTGGTGATGCGGCTCTGGAAATGTAGGTCCAATGAAAACTGTCCAAAACAAAAAATGTGTCACTGTGCTGCTGCTTAGGGATTGCACTGTACATTTGACCTGCTTTGCATAGTTGGAACTTAAGTCTCCAATTGCGCTTGGTATATAGTGCTGTCTCTGCCAAGTCATGCTAGTCTACATGGTTCACATTTAAGTCAAGGCCCATGTAGAAAAGTGTTCATGATCCACATTTAAATGTGGGCTGTTGTACGTGGGCCACAGTTTGAATATGCAGAAAGAGTTTAGCTGTGTTCAATCAGAAATCCGCTATTTTTTTCAGTTGTCTTCACTGTAAAGAATGCAGAGATGCACAATATTAATATATTGTCTAATAACTTTATCATGTTCATGTTGGTCATTGGTAAGCTGTTTTCCCCCCCTCTGCTTAATCCAGGTTCTAGCATTTTTAATATAGGGTAGATAGTATTATTTTTTTTTCTTTCAATTGAAAATGTAAGAAAAAAAATGTTTGTTACTGTCAGCGCATAATCAGTGCAGAATTATATCAATGCAAACTATGTGGGCATAGTTTATGACATCAGTTCTTAGAAATATAACATATTTTAAGCAGTTCTTGCCAAATACTTTTGTGGTTAGCATTCAAATGATCTTATAATCGTCCTTTTGCTTATGCAGATTTGAGGCAGTCACAGTTAGGGGTCGACCGATACTGTTTTTTCAGGGCCGATGTCGATACCCATTATTAGTGGTTAATAAAAACCGATATGTATTTACAGTAAAAATGAAACTCTTTTAGTCAAAATTAACATTTTGGAATGCTACAAACTACAACACAAAAGTTCATTTAAATGCTTTAAGCAAGTATGTAATAAAACTGAAATTGTTAACATAATACACAAATCAGAAATCAATAAATAAAAACAAAAATAGCTCCCTGAAGTCTAAACATGCAGTTTATACAAGTCTTGCAGACTGCTTACAGAGCTGTAGTGGATCCAAAGTAGCGCACTTTTTAATCATTTATTTATCTGTGAAATATTTCACCGATACAGATAATCTGCAGATTACCAAATATCGGCCCAGGGAATCCCAGGCCGATAATTGGTCGATCCCTAGTCACAGTGTCAATCCCTTGAAAAGCCAATGCAGCTGAAACAAGGTCGCTCTCGTTTTCTTTTGAAGATTGTAATGGAAATGGGTGTGGTGTTCCATCATGTGTTGCTGTTTGATTCTCTGCAAGAAACTGATGACTTTGTTTTGATTCTCCACAGCGGTATTATAGGCAGAGACATCAATCTATTCAAGAAGCACTTTTATTCCTACATATCAGTCATACCGGGGGTAACTGTCCACCACATGTTTCTCGCAGAAGTGGAAAACCAAGCTTTAAAAAAAAAAAAAAAAAATAGCACTGTGGTTTTAACATCTTGCTTTGTAGTTGTGTTGTGCTTTTTCATCACTTACTGTCTGCGGTCTACATTTCCTTCCCAGGTGGTGAACTTAATAACTGTTGGCATACACTTACTACAGCACATTTACACATGGAATTCCATTCAATTTATGTGTTTATCATAACTGACATTTATTTTCCTGTAACTACAAAAGTTCTGCTGACATTAGTAAGCAACCTATTTCAGGATTTATCTTTTTCTTGTGTAACTACATACCTAGCAGAATAAAAAAGTGTTACCTAGTAACTTTTATCAGCTTGAAAGTTGGAGCCTGTATTGCGTCCATTCAAAGCCAAAAACCTGAATGGTTACTGCAAATTTATTCATATGAATAAACAATGCAGTTGTATAACGGTACCAATAATATAACTATTTAATGAATATGCATAAACCAACTTACATTTTTGCCTAAAGGAAGCATGCTTATTTTCATGTTCATACTTGTATTTTGGGCTTTTACTAGAATGTGTTTACATGCTAGGTAACTGTCACTAGATCCTGACAGTAGCACATGAGACAGATAAGAAAACCTTCTGTGGAACTCGTTGCGTTTTCACCGCAGGGACCAGGGTCAAAATTAAGTTCTGGGAGCTTTAAAAAACGCCATGTTTGGGGGGGTAGTACTTCCTGAAAGTACGGGAACCATGGGGGTGGGGTTTGCAGGGATGATAGTCGCTGATTGGTCAAACGCGCACAGCTGCTTCGAGCTCGCCGACCGCTTGGTTCATAAAACAAGAAAGTACTCTGCACTGCCTATTTTAGCACCTCAAATTAGGGCTGGGCGAAATATCAATATTATATCAACATCGATACATGAGACTAGATATCTTCTTAGATTTTGGATATTGTAATATAGTGATATGACACAAGTGTTGTCTTTTCCTGGTCTTAAAGGCTGCATTACAGTAAAGTGATGTCATTTTCTGAACTTACCAGACTAACTAGCTGTTCTATTATTTGCCTTTACCCACTTAGTCATTACAATCCAAATTATTAGTGATTATTTATCAAAACTCTTATTGTGTTAATATTTTGTGAAAGCACCAATTCACAACCCTACAATATCAACATCGATGCAAAAATGATCTTGATATTTGGTTTTATTCCATATCGCCCAGCTCTACACTCAAATGTTTCAGAAACATCTTTAGGTGTACTATTTAGCTGTAAAATGAGAAAAGTTTATGCCCAAGTCGAGCCAAATCCTAGCAGTGCCCCCGGCCAACCGGCAACAGCAAACTTTCACATTTCTGGTGAGAAATGGGCAATGCAGTAACAGAATTTTGATTCATATCTGATCAGCGCTGCCTAGTTTATCAGTTTGATCGGAGTCCACGAGCAGTGATTGACACTCTGTTAGGTGTCTTTGGTGTTTTTTGCCCCCAACGTCACCTCCCAGGCAGCGCTGCAATGGTTATGGTTAGGGTTAGCTGCCTGGAAGGCGCCGTTGGAGGCAAAAAAACACCATTGAGCGTGTTACAGCCTCCTTGGCTCTAATTGGTTGTTGTGGCAGAGAGGAACAAGATTTCTCATCAGTCTCATGTAGTACTGTCAGGATGTAGTGACAGTTTGACAATAAATGTTTAAGTTGGTAACTTTTATTTATATAAAAAAAAAAAAAAAAAAGTCTCATATTTGCTCATACTATTCCCTCTCTATTTATGTCACACTACAGTGCCGCTGACACAATAAGTAAGAGATTTGGGAAAAGAATACGAGCATACAGACATGGTATCAGATATGATATGATGATGACTTTTAAAGGCACGCAAATATATGGCTCCACAGCTGTCCAAAAAGTCAGTGTGTGCACCATAAAAATAACATGGACGTACATAAATTGAATGGTTTTCTTGACTTTATCTATGTCAGGACTCCACTGTTACTGTCTCTCTCTCGTTTTCTTATTTTTAAAGCTGTTTAGCAAAGCCGCATTGGTTTCAAAGGAAAAAGAAGTCTCTCAAGCATCACTATTTGTCCCACTGACTCTTTTGGCAATGCTTGCTGATATTTGTGCATGTTGTGGTTTGCAGTGCAATTATCGGTCGCTCGACAAAAGATTTCAAGGCCTACTTGTTCAGCTTTATCAAATTCATGCCACTTGTAAGTGTGTCTTTTGTTAACTTTTTTAACTTTTTTTTTTTTTGGTCACTCTTAAGTGTGATCTTAATTTCCTATGCTATATATTATTCTGTAACACATCTGTCGTTCAGTTCATAGTTTAATTTTCTGATAAGTCTACAATGGAGACCTGATATGAAAAACACTGACATCTTCTGTGTAATTACTAATTTCCTGGTGATGGTGGAATATTTTCATTGAATCATTTCATGCACTTAAAAGAAATACCATTTAGCATGGTCATTATTTAGATCTAACATTATCAGTCAATGACTGAAGTGTAAATATTCTGCTATTGCATGTTTTCTTCTTTCCCATATCCTATGCTTCTAATTGGGGGAAAAAAAAAAAAAAAACAATCAGCATGAATACTATTAAGTTTCTAAAACCCTGTCACTTGCTAAGCCGTACTTAAAGGAGAATTCCGGCCAATTTTTACGTTAATCTTGATCGCTATAAATATGCGAGTACAGTCGATAGGAAAAAAAACCCCAAAAAACGAGCCGAATCGGTGCGGTTAACACAGAGTAGCTGCGGCTAGCAGCTAGCAGGGCGAGCTAGCTACTGGCAGGATAGAGACAGAGTAGGTGAATTTAAACATTGTCTGAGTTGAAAACGCATCTTGTTGTCACGTAAGGGCCCTGTTCATGTTGCACAGACATTTTAATTGCTTTTTGTGTCTGTTAAGAGGAACAAAGACACTCTAAAACTTGCCCCAACAACTACTGTTTTAGCTCAGTGGAAGCTCGTAGAGGTAGCTACTCCAGTTTGCTAGGACCAATTCAAGTCGGGGGTTTTTCACTCGAAAGTACTCGCATATTTATAGTAATCAAGATTAATGTAAACATTGGCTGGAATTCTCCTTTTTAAGCAAAGAGCTGATAGTGAGAGATGGATTTGTTTTATGTTCTTTGTGACTGGGTCATTTCAGATAGCCTTGGTGAACAACTTCCTGAAGCTGGGTCTATACGAGCTGAAGCTGAGGTTCCGGGAGAGGCTCACTAAGCACTTGTACGACCAGTACCTGGAGTAAGTACTAAAGCCGCTTTCCCATCATATGGGATCTTCTGGTAAACATTAGGCCTGTAACAATTATTACACAATTGTCTAATGGTATGTGTGATGGAGAGGAAAAAATAAAATGATTTTTTAAAAAAAAAAATAAAAATAAAAATAAAAAATAATGGAGGTTCAGTTGAGCCAGGGAGGTCTAGTGTATGTTGTTTTCTTAACTTTTATCTTTTGGGTATCCTTGCCTTGGTTCACCACCCCCAGACCTTTAGGAGGGAGCTGGTCCCCTCCCCCCCCCCCTCCAAATGTTACAAAATAAAATGGTAACAAATAAGTTCAGTCACAGGGGGGGACCATGTGTTCATGGGTGTCTCCTGGCTTCTTGGAGTGGTACGTAACCCTGTGTTCTGGCTCTTCAGGGGTTTCACCTACTACAAAATGGGAAACCTGGATAACCGGATAGCCAATGCAGACCAGCTACTGACACAGGATGTGGAGAAATTCTGCAACAGTGTGGTGGACCTTTACTCAAACCTCAGCAAGGTACCAAACTTTGTTGGCTCTCAAATGAATAATGTTCAAAAATATTCTAGCATTCACAGTGATTGGGACATTTAGAATTAATAGATTGGAGTGCTGTGCAAGTCTTCTGCATCATGTATGGCAGCCTCATATGCTTCAGCAGTGTACACTGTATGTCCACTGTCGAGGGCCAATAGAGGTGTAGTTTGAGCCCCAAATTTTTTTTTCATGCACCGTAGGCATTCAGATATTTTTGTGTTGAAAATGTTAGAACTATCTTCATCCATGTGTCCATGAATGATAAATCCAACTCCAACAGGGCAGTAGAGGTGTATTATATTTGGACATTGGATAATTACAGAAGCTCTTTTTGTACAAATTAGAGGTTACATTGGGTCGTTGCCCTCACCTTCCCGCTGCTGGGCATTGTACCAGGCCTACCCAGCAAACTCCAATCTGAAACCAGGGTCCGTATTTATCAAGCTTCTCAAAGTGCCATTTTAGTCTTCAGTGCTGAGAATTCATGAAATGTACTCCTACTTTCAAACTTAAGTATAAAGGCAAGTTATCACATTTCTTAGTTATTTAAGACAGCTTGAGAGGTCTCTCAAGTGGTTAGGAGTTGCAAGTAGGAGCTTGTGATGGCACTGAGGAGACAAAGACGTGCGCCAATCTTTCAGGAGAGGATTGTTTTTGAAATGTTTGGCGACGAGCAGTTTAATCAAGCGGTATCGTTTGGACAGAGCAGGCATAAAATACTAAAATTAGGGCTGTCAATCGATTAAAAAATGTAATCTAATTAATTAATCGAAATTAATTGCATACATAATTAACGGTGCCTGAACCGATACTTTTTAATAAGAAAGAAAAAAGAAAAAAATGGGTACTAAACAGTCGGTGACATTAAAGAACGGCTTGTTTATTGCTAAGGCTATATGGTCAAAATTAAATGATTTAATAATAATGTATAACAATAACTTATTTCACTAGTAAATTGCTGTTGAACGACAAAAACAACCACCAGATGGGAAAAGGAGATTTACAATAACTTCAAATGCACCACGGGGCTGTAGTTTACCAGTTTCATTGAACTGTCTGTGTTTTTCCGACGGCTAAAACACAGTCAAACTTTACACCGTTTAGCGTTAGCTGTCAGCATTTTAATCCAGCTACTAACTAGCGGTAGGCTAACGTTAGCTGCTGTCGAGTATAGTGTTAACTAGCTAGCGGTAGGCTAACGTTAGCTGCTGTCGAGTATAGTGTTAACTAACTAGCGATAGGCTAATGTTAGCTGCTGTCGAGTATAGTGTTAACTAACTAGCGGTAGGCTAACGTTAGCTGCTGTCGAGTATAGTGTTAACTAGCTAGCTAGCGATAGGCTAACGTTAGCTGCTGTCGAGTATAGTGTTAACTAACTAGCGGTAGGCTAATGTTAGCTGCTGTTGAGTATAGTGTTAACTAGTTAGCGGTAGGCTAATGTTAGCTGCTGTCGAGTATAGTGTTAACTAGCTAGCGATAGGCTAACGTTAGCTGCTGTCGAGTATAGTGTTAACTAGCTAGCAATAGGCTAACGTTAGCTGCTGTTGAGTATAGTGTTAACTAGCGTCAGGTGCAGCGGTGTTTGTGTTGCCTGTATCGTCTGTTTCAGAGCATCAGAGAGAAGAGCAGACATATCAGTGGCTCCAGATTTCGGTAGCCAGGGTTGGCAGGAAGAAGATTTTTACAAGTAAATGTTCCAATTAATGATCCAGACAGCACATTCTCGTCTCCCTCCTTCATTTTACAGTCGAATGGTGGCTAGAACGGCTCCGGGTCAAACGTCAATATGGAATGGATTAATCTGCGTTATTTTTTTTAACGCGTTATTTTTTTATCAGATTAATTAATCGAAATTAACGCGTTATTTTGACAGCCCTAATTAAAATCTAGGCTATGTATAGGCAGGTCAGTTAACAGCATACTAGTTTAAAATTTGTAATTAAGACGTGGTGGAAAACGTGTTTCTTTCATTTCCAATGTGTATATCATAATGTATTCTCACAATTCTTTACTTGCTTTTATTGTTCTTAATGGTTGTCTGTTCTAATTTATATTTTTTTCACTTTATACTCTGTTGTATTGCCTTGTTGTATATTTTTCTGTTTTTGTGTTGTCTTGTTTCATGCTAAGTTGTGTTGTATTTTGTTTTGTTGTTTTCTGTCTCTGTGATGCTTTATGCTAAGTTGTTTTGCTTGTGTTTTTTTTTTTTTTTTGTATTTTAAAAAGCCTTTTGTAACATTGAAGGCAGGGGACTACAGATGAAAAATAGCCTTTTGGCTAATTCTGGCTTTTTCAACCCATGGGAAATCATGTGCTTTATTCATTTGTGCTGTCCCCTTCCATAAATAAACTAAACTCAAACTCTGCTTAGGAATTTCAACATTCTACGGAGCCCCCCTGGTGTCAGCTGATTTAAAAAAAAAAAAAAAAAAAAAAAAAAAAAAAAAACTAAACCATGCGCACGGATTCATAATCCGTGCTCTCGGTTTTATAAACCGAGGGCACGGATTCATAATCCGTGCCCTCGGTTTTATAAATGTAAGCAAAATTAGAAATATATTCACAGATTCGAACTTCTGGGATAATTCTCTATAGCGAAATGTTATTAAAACACAAACTACGCATCTTTCCAAACGTAGTAAGGCTAACAACGAGCTACAAACTCATTTACATCAAAACGAGCCGTCCTCCGACCTGGAGAAATAACATGATTGGTCTCTCTGAGCAGCCGGAGGTGAGACGGCAGTCAGTCAGACCGGACGTGTTCAGGGACCATCTACAAACTACAACACCGACACAAAAAATATCTATTAATTTAATGTTTAAATAAGGTAGTGTCTCTAAACTTATTTTTTTAAAGTAAGTGCTGTAGTACAACTACAATGAGACAAGTTATAATTGAGATAAGTTTGGAGACACTACCTTATTTAAACATTAAATTAATAGATATTTTTTGTGTCGGTGTTCATCGCACGGATTGATGAATTATGCGCACGGATTATGAATCCGTGCGCACGGTTTAGTTTTTATCAGCTGACACCAGGGGGGCTCCGTACCATTCAATGTGAATGTATCTGAGAATATTCTTAAATAAGGAAATCTATTTAGTGATTGGTCCATGCCTATGTCGTCATTCAAAATCCCCTTTGTGGCACAGCAAAGTGTCGTGAATCATCTCTAATGGTGTTTTTCCATTACATGGTACCTGCTCAACTCTACTCGCCTTTTTCCATTATAAAAAATAAATTAAAAAAAAAAAAAAAGTCCCTGGTACCTGCCAACAGGTACTTTTTTTCGTATCGCCTCCGTCGAGGTTCCCAGCGAGCTGAGGCGATCCCAAAAGGTGACGTGAAAACCTGCAGACTCCTGATTGGTCGGAGAGAATCATCACTAATCACTTTGCTAGCGACAGACGGGGAGGGGGGGGTGTCCTGAACAAACCCGCCATTTTTAAATAGTTTAGCCAGCTGTGGTTTGTTGCTGCCTCCAGCTTCTTTAGAAACTAAATGTGTCTTCTGACAAACAGCCACATGCCGAGAGTCAAAAACAACACACCTTCGACGTTCTGTGTGTGTCGCGTTAGGTCACGGCAGTTTCCTGCGGCGTCGCTTTGACAACCAGCCACGCTCACCTCACGCATGAGGCGGTACTAAATCTGCAATGGAATATGGAGGACGGGGCACCGCGGCCGAGCAGAGCTGGTACTAGCAGTGGGTAAGCGCCATAAGACTGACACTTCAGATATAGAGCCCTATCTTGCACCCGGCGCAGGTTCAGGTGCATTCTGGGAGTATTGCTATCTTGAGGCAGTGGAAAGTGATCGCGCCATTGACCAACAAAAACCTGGTCTAAAGTCAATAACGCTGCATTTCATTGATATTTTAACATTTACTAATTAGTAAAATGTGCCTAGGCTTATGCACAGCGTGCACACTATGCTTGTTACACACTATCTCTCTTGTTAATCTAGCTGTCCTGTGTCTGTCCTGCAGCCTCTGTTGGATATCGGTCTGTACATCTTCAAGCTGACAAGCGCCATTGGTGCTCAGGTAAGCAGGTTATCTCCCGCATGTTCTCTTCAGTCTATGGAAATACAATACATTCTGTATATACCACACAAAGACATAAGGGTGCCTGTTGTTTCATATGTTAAGTTTTCTACATATGCTGCATCATAATTAATAGAATACATGTCAAATGTCATTATTTGCTTTCCATTTAATTTCAATTAGAAAACTGAAAAGTTGTGTTCCACTCTTGGACAGTAGAGGTAAATTCATCCTGCCCAAGTCAGCTGTGGGGACGTCTGCATGTAAAGCAATTTGTGACAAAATATTTTAGTGAGCACAAAACAAGCTCTGCTTCTTTGTTTCTTTTCGTTTTTATGAATACTTTAACCAGATAAAACTATTTAAAACCATTATAAGAAAAAAAACATTATGAACAAACTTGTGAGCGGAATGCTGCCCTCAGAGATCTAATGATAGCGGTTGTTGGTTTACTGTGATCTGTTCCGATTCCACGTGGATTTAAAAAAACGACTAGTTCAAACAAATAATGATTATTATAATAAGCTGTGGCTACATTCAGGATGGCAGCATTTTCTAAATAGGTTGAGTTGGATCGAAAAGTTGGCTGAACTTCAATCTACAGTGCAAATCTACATACGGTAGAGTGGTAGAGCGCTCTCCTACCAATCGGAAGGTTGGTGGTTCGATTCCTGTCCCTGCTGTCCCATGTCGAAGTGTCCTTGGGCAAGACACTGAACCCTGAATTGCTCCCATCGGAGTGTAAATGAGTGTGAGCGTTTACCTGAGGAACAGGTGGCGCCTTGTACGGCAGCCTCGGCCACAGTGTATGAATGTGTGTGAATGGTTCCTGTACTGTGTAAAACCGCTTTGAGTAGTCGTTAAGACTATAAAAGCGCTGTATAAGTACTAGGGATCGACCAATTATCAGCAGATTATCTATATCAGTGTTTTATTTGACCGATAACCATTAAAGTGAATTAATTAAATAGTGCGCTACCTTGGCTCTGCTACAGCTCTGTAAGCAGTCTGCAACCCCTGCAAACAACATTACAACTACAGGAAGCTATTTTAGTTTTTATTCATTCATTTTTTGACTATTTAGTTTAAAGTTTCAGTTTTTTTTAATAATTGCTTTAAGCATCTAAACAAACTTTTGTGTAGGAGTTTGTAATATTCCACATTGTAAATTTAGATTTTCTTTTTTACTGTACAGTAAGTGCATATCTGTTCCAAATATTGGTTTCATTAACTACTAATAATTGGTATCAGTATTGATGGCCGACAGGGGCAAACGGGCTGCAACTTAATGAAACACTCGCAAATAGACAAAACACAAGCAAATTAAGAAATATCTTCATAAACTTGACAATACATGCGCAGCATTCAGCAAAACGTGCTGCAGACTAGAGACACACCCACCAAACTAGGGCTCCACAATATGAGGAGACTAACTGCAATTGTTTTGACTGATATTGCGATTGCATTCACGATATTGGAGGGAATAATCATTTTTGTATCATTATTCTCATTTTCATTGAAAAATATGAATCTAAAAAATGAAAATGATTAGTTTGATTTTTGCGAGGATCTGTACCAAACAAAAAATGTTTCTTGAGTCTGTAAGATAGGATTTGTGGGCCGGGAAGTCGCTGCAGCACCACAATACTTCATTTTAGAATGGTTTGACCCATATTTAGCCTTTAACAAAAAAGTTGTCCCGCCTGCCATAGTGCCCCCTTGCGATTTGGATATTGCACTAGTCCATATTGCGACTTCGATAAAATTGCGATTAATTGTGCAGCCCTACACCAAACGAGAGAAGACTTAATATTTACGTCCTATGATCTAAAAGCAGTTGCACAACGGTGCACACCGTTCTGAGATTGAACGTGCCCCGGCTCTCTCTCTCTGTCTCTCTCTCAGTGGGGTCGAAAATCGAGCTGTTCCACTTAGCGCTCCCCCTAGAGGCCTGGAGAACTTCCGTTGTGTAATCTGGATGCAGTGGGTTTTTTTGGTGCATTTGTTTTCAGGGATTGTGTGCTTTTCTTTTTGCATTGTTTCTGTATTTGCAGCGCAATTGTGTATTTGGTTGTGTGTATTTGGAACGAGTTTGCTAAATGCTGCGCATGTGTTGTCAAATTTAAAAATATGTTTTCTTAATTTGCTTGTGTTATGTCTACTATGCGTTTACCCTTGTCGGTCACCGTAGTATTGGCCTTGATTTACATTTAATTCACATTTTACACCACCACCTGCTCAACAGGAAGTGACTTTGTTGCGTCCCCCTCTCCTCCCTAGGGCCCAGCCATCATGATGACCTACCTACTGGTCTCAGGACTGTTCCTGACCAGACTGAGAAGGCCCATAGGCAAGATGACCGTCACCGAGCAGCGGTACGAGGGAGAGTACCGCTACGTCAACTCTCGCCTCATCACCAATAGGTAAACGCAACATCAACTGCTCAAACCCTATTACTGTACAGCTATTTATTACAAAACTGCATTTACTTTCATTTTTTTCTTTTTGATGTAGTGAAGAGATTGCCTTCTACAATGGGAACATGAGGGAAAAACAGACCATTCACAGCACCTTTAAGAAACTGGTGAGTAACAGTTAAGCAGCCTTTCCCAAAAGATGAGAATGTTAAGACAGTTACCAGGGTATGGTCTTACCCCGGTTAAGTGAATAACCAGGTTATGCCAGTTCTCCCCGTATACATGAGCGGGGAAGAATTGGGAGAATGACAGGAGTAACTCTACCTCCGCTACAGTAGGTGGCGCTCTGCCAACGCACAACTGTTTTTTTCTTCCGGTTAACCTATGCTAAAATTACACCGACCGCCACTAAATTAGTAAAATTCAACAACTTAATGTTTTATTTACACACTCTTGTCACAGTGTAGGAAAGCAGAGTGTTCTCGCCAGATGACTGTCAACTTGTACAACTCATGATATCTAACCAGTGTCGAGTGGAATTAGCTAGCTAAGCGTTAGCTAACATTAACGTTAGCCGGTGGCCGCAGCAGGGGCTGCTTGGTCCCTCCACTTTATTGCCGAGACACAGCGTTGACAGCCCCGGAGATGGACAATCTGACTTGCCATCTCCCGATGTCCGCTGCTGCCTCGGCGTGGAGTAAAACAGATGGAGCGCTTTCTGCCAATGGCCCGCCGCTTATTCGGTTACCGCAGTTTTGTTGTATCTAGTGTTGTTTTTGGCAGCCTGTTTTAATTTGAGTTTTTGTGTCAAGATGTCATTTTAGTTTTTATTAGTTTTAGTCACGTTCATACTTGTTTTTTTTTTCTAGTCAAGTTTCAGTCGACTAAAAGTCTGAGTATTTTAGTCAGAATTATCATGACTATTTTAGTCTAGTTTTAGTCGACGAAAACTGATGACATGTAGTCTAGTTTTAGTCAATGAAAATTGTACTTTAGTCGCTTTTTAGTAATGCAATTCTATTTAATCCAGTCAATATAGTGTAAGTACCTAGTAGTATAGACAAAACCAAAATGTTGGCCAACAAGGGATGCTTAGTAGAGCCTCTTTCCGACCAAGTAGTTACAGGAACGTAGTTATAGGAACACTCCATTTCTAAACAGTTCTACTAACTACTCTCCGCCCAAAACCGGTTTTTCCATTTGCCTTCACACTGGCCAAATGGCCATAGGAACTGACCTTTTGTTATTATAACACAGCCACCTAACTGCCACTATGCGGGAAAAAGAAAAGAGCCTGCCCTGAAGTAGGAGCTGAAAGAGTTACAGGAACTGCGGCCAGAGAAACTTAATAATCCCCAAATTGGTCCAGTCGGAACAGGAGAAACAAAGGGTTCTAGGAACGTTATGTTCTAGGAAATGCAAAAATCCCTCCGGTCGGAAAGCGTGAAGATATAGTGTCCTCTTCTGAAAAGTCCACCATGTTTCTTTAATCCTCCGTGTCCTCCTTGGCTACTAGCCACTGTCTGGAGGAGGAGGAGGGGGGGGGGGGGGGGGGGGGTGCTTGATCACTGAAGGCTTGTATCATGTGGATGCACCGACAGAATTGATGTCATTACTTTGAATTCCTCATGGGGGAGACAGAAACTACGCACTATAGCTTTAACATTAAAACATGATGTATAAGTATATGAATGTGTCAATAATTATTTTAATACTTTAGTATAGTATTTTTATGGTATGCACCATAAAAAG
>CM042335.1:24817640-24847640 GCA_023566125.1 Zingel zingel | reverse complement strand
AGATTTTACTGTTAGATTGGTGGAGCTCCGTTAAGTCTTACAGCTCTGTGTTCATGTCATTTTGTTCTTAATGTCTGTGTCCCCCACAGATTCACATCTCGTATCACTGAACTGATGAAAGTTCTGAAGGAGCTGAACGCTGGCAAATATGAACGTACCATGGTCTCCCAGGAGAAGGGTAAACACGATTCCTGATCGCAAAGAAATATGTGACAGAAATCATCTGGGCTAGTTGGAGCTGTGCAGCCAAACCGCTTAACTGATTTGTGGTTTCTTCCTTTGACCTTAGAATCAGACAGTGCCGAGAAACTCATACTGGTGCCCGGAAGTGGTCAAGTTACCAACAGAGATAACATCATCAAGTAGATCTCTTATTCTGCACTCAAATATACCTTGGCCCATTGTTTTTTGTTATTTTCATGAGACCAGATTTAAAGCAACAATATTTAATATTTTGCAGGTTTGACCATACCCCACTAGCAACACCCAACGGAGACATTTTGATCAGAGATCTCACATTTGAGGTAAAGCTCATCATTTATCGCCATACCTCATCCATCTAGACAGGCAATCAAACAACACATACATACAATAAATGAATCTTAGGAATATTAAGTTGAACTTTGGTTTAGATTTTTTATTTTTTTTAATCATTTAGACACATGCATGATTTTGCAAAATGTAGTTAAATTAAATGAGACCACGACTGTTTCTCTGTCCAATTGTATTCCAACTAATCATTGTTGTCTGTTCTCTGAAGGTGAGGTCTGGCACCAATGTTCTTGTGTGTGGACCAAACGGCTGTGGAAAGAGCTCTCTGTTCAGAGTGCTCGGAGAGGTGAGAAAGCGTCCGGTTAATGGAGGCTACTTGGAAAGCTGGGGTGTGAATCTTCACAGGTCTCATATATTTAAAAAAAAAAAAAAATAAATAAATATAAAAAATAAAAAAATAAAATATATATATATATATATATATATATATATATATATAGGGATGGGCGATATGGCCTAAAATCCATATTGCGATATACATTGCAGCCTCTTGCCATAACGATATATATCGCGATATATAAATTATAATAGAACCATTTCAGACCAGGTTACATAGACCCTAAGGAAAACCAAACTGCTAAATGTATTTTTTTTAAAAGAAAGAAACGTAGTATGTAGTTTTGTGAACATTTATTGTTCAAAACTGTAATTATACAACATAATGTTGGAGATAAATACAATTCAAGTACACTAGTTGAAGAGACTTTGACAAAGAAAAAACTTAAAGTATTGGGTGTCTTCTCTTTAGTGCAAACCGTTCTAAAAGGCACTACATACTACTACTTAGTTAGTTTAAGTCCTTGGTTCTTAAATGCCACCCATGATGCAGAGAACAGGAAAAACGGGTGTCTGTTTAGTTAAGGAACAGACACTGTACTGAATATATATATATATATATATATATATATATATATATATATATATATATATATATATATATATATATATATATATATATATATATATATATATATATATATATGAGAGAGAGAGAGAGATTTGCATTGAGAGATGATCTTCTGGAAAGTACCCCATGCCATTCTCTAGGTATGGTGAAGGGGATGTGATGATGTGGGGCTATTTTAATTCCAAAGGCCAAGGGAACTTTATCAGGATGCATAGTATCCTGGATCCATGAAATAACTGGCCTTTCAAAATAAAAGAATGCTGCCTCTATGGGAATTTAACATAGGGGTGTACTCACTTTTGTTGCCAGTGGTTTAGACATTAATGGCTGTGTGTTGAGTATGTATACAATCTGTACACTTAATACTTTACATTGTAGCAAAGTGTAATTTCTTCAGTGTTGTCCCATTAAAAGATATAATGAAATATTTACTAAAATATGAGGGGTGTACTCACTTTTCTGAGATACTGTATGAGGACGTCATTTTGGGCTTTGGGAAACACTCATCCACATTTTTCACCTTTTTCTGACATTTTAGAGACCAAACATCTAATCGATTAATCGAGAAAAAAAGCAACAGATTAATTGACTATAAAAATGATTGTTAGTTGCAGCCCTATATCTGCTGTTAAAAAAGACACTTCCTGAATGTAGCGGAGTTTGAACACAGCTACAACAGACAAAGACAACAACAAAAAAAGCAGCGACCGGAAAATCCACAAGTAACATTGGTAGGCCATAATCGATTATGGTCCGTCACTGCATCGGTGCAGAATCGTCTAGGCCCACACCGCGATGCATCGATGTAATGATTAATTTCAACGCCCCTATTTGAAAGCACAGTTAATCTATTTTGTCTGTAAGAAAAAAAAACCGATGTCTCTGGTTTTAATTCACGTGATTGCCGCGCAGCAGTAAAGTGAAAGTGGTTGAAACAATTCATCCAGCAGCAGCTGCAGTAGCTTTAGTGCGCACAAATAACCACCAGGTGGCACATGTGAGCAGTCCAGGTGCAGGCTCTGTTGGTAGGATCAGAGAAACGCCATGGAACTCCTCCGAATGGGTCACATGACTCTGTTAAATTATCTGCCGGGCCTGTACAGTATACTTGCACGAAAACGCAGCATTATTTTTATAATGAACATCTGTTATGATATTCAAACCAACCATCCGTCAACACTGTTCAGACTTATCTGTCAGACAGAGAACAGACAGACACTAGTCTGCCGTCAGTCTGTGACTGGTCCGCCACCGGGCCTAACCACTTTTCTGGGGGAAACCCTGAGTAATCAATAATAATAATAATCTTTGTCAGGTTCATCAATAATGGTACATGGTCTTGACTCTATCAAGCATTCTGTTGCCACCTACAGAAGCATCTACAGTTATTAAGGGCAGCCCACCTTTAACCCTGTTTTTACCGCTGCAGCATAACTGCATTAAAGCAAAGTGCGTCAAATTAAACCAGCAACATCTGTAATGTACATATGTTATACATATATGTTTTTGCCTTTGTTATATTAAGCAGTTATATATGTTTTTTGCAAGCTGTGGCCTCTGTTTGGAGGACACCTGACAAAACCGGAGAGAGGGAAACTCTTCTATGTTCCACAGGTAAAAATCTTTTGTAACCCTTGTTTCCTTTACAACAACAAAAAGGTCCCTCGGTGCCAGCTATCTTCCAGCTCTAGCTTTTAGCAGCAAGTTGGTCTATGCTTGGGAAAATTTAGCTAAACAAAGCACATTTTCTGAGAGGCAGATACATACACACCAGTAAAGTTTACTCAGAATTATACGCTGTTTTTATTCAGTTTTTATACTTTCAGCCTGCCAAGAGACGAATATGTATATTTACTTATCTGTTGGAAAATGCATATATATAAATAGACATTGTCATGTTCAGGTGGCAATCCAAAATACACATGAAATGTATATTTTAACAATCATATACTTCTACTGTAAGAATAACACAAGTTTTATGGTATATGTGTACAGAATGTTTAGGGGTAGTATATTTCACAGTTTAAACATGCTCAGTTAAACTACTCAGATTAAATAAAAACAGAACTACAATGTTAACTACAATGGGAAGAATTAATCCAAAGCTGTTGTTTGTCCAGAGGCCCTACATGACTCTGGGTTCTCTGAGGGACCAAGTCATTTACCCTGACACCTATGAAGATCAGAGGAGGAAAGGCATCTCTGATCAGGTGGGACACCACATGCTCCCACACAACTTCACTTCACACACTCCATTGTGTGTGTGTGTTTCTAATTACATGCGTCACATGTGTCCAGGTATTGAAGGAGTACCTGGACAACGTTCAGCTGGGCCACATCCTGGAGAGGGAGGGCACCTGGGACACAGTCCAGGACTGGATGGATGTCCTCAGTGGAGGAGAGAAGCAGAGGATGGCTGTAAGGACTCACTAACACAGTGATTGATTTACATTATTAAAAGCACAGGAATGACTGTTCATCCATTCACTGATTATTCTGCTCGGAGTGTATCACCAATAGCTAAAGTGGGGTTACTGTTTAACTACTCTATATCCATGACATTCCACTTCTGGGAACGACTATGGTTAACTTCTCCTCAGATCTCTGCAGGGTAAATCCAGACAGCTAGCTAGACTATCTGTCCAATCAGAGTTTTCTGTTGCACGACCAAAACTACTTTTGAACGTACACATGTTCCACCAAAACAAGTTCCTTCCGGAGACTATTTTGCAGTGGCACCATTGCTCCGTCCAGCGCTTAGCCAAGACAATTGTGATTGGTTTAAAGAAATGCCAATAAACCAGAGCATTTCTTTTCTTCCATCCCGGAATACTGTGTGGACTAGCCAGACCCTCCTTCGCAGCACTGTGGAGGAAGGTCTGGCATTGCGAGATCCACTTAACCCGCATGTCTTAAAACTGTGTGAGAAAGCCTGCACAGTCGTGCAAAGAACATGCAACTCCACAAAGAGTTTTTTCAGACTGAGTGATTTGGCCATAATTTAAGAATTCATACACTAATTAACATTTAAAACATTTCACACAAATGTCTCGTAGGATAAAATGATGACGTGATAACATTGTATACCCCAAAGGTCAACTTCACTGTGACTTCATAATGTTCTGCAAAAACTTTTTTCTGGCCATTATTTAATGCCATTCTAGTTCTACTCTCTGTTTAGATATGACTCTGGTGTTTCTGTGTCTGTATGTAGATGGCCAGACTGTTCTACCACAAGCCCCAGTTTGCCATTCTGGATGAGTGCACCAGTGCAGTGAGTGTCGATGTGGAGGATTTCATCTACAGCCACTGCAGGACGGTACGACCCAAAAACACACCACACACGCAAATACAGGACATCTCTGACAAACAAGGATTACCTCTAGTCTCAGCTAGGAAAACCACTTAAATACACCATCTTAGTCTCAAGCAACATCAGCTGGCAGTTTGCATGTCAGTCATGTCATATTGCTCACTGTTTCCATTATCCAGTAATTGAGTGGAAATCTGTTAGTCTGACATATTTAAATATCTGCTCATTGTGTCCGGTTATAATAAGTTTAAGTGTAAGTATCTAATTTTTGTCTGTAGTCGCCACTCTTTCCGCCCACAGCACTATTGGTGGGTTATACTGTGTTAAAACGAAGGCAGTGGATATTACTGAAGTTGCAATAAACATCACAATCCTCTATGCTATTGGGGGTCTCAGTAGCTCAGTCCGTAGGGAGTTGGGTTGGGAACTGGAAGGTCACTGGAGAGGTGCATCTGTCCAGCAGTCGCAGCCCCCCTCACTCTGACATCTCTCTACTTGTGCATGTATAGGACATGAGCATGTGTGTGTATTTCAGGCCTGTGTGTAGTGTCTTCTAACAAACAGATTGTACAGTATATTTTAATTTCCCCACTGGGGATTAATAAAAAATATAAATGATATATATTATTTAAAACACCCAGTTTTTCCACTGGTAAGGTTTTGCTGCCAGAGCAAAAAAAAAGAAAATCCTGAAAAGACAACATCCAAATGTGGTTGAGAGATTTGATCCGCGACTAAGGAATTAGTTTTGTGCCATTAAGCTCAAAGAAAACTACTTTAGTATAAAATTAATCACTAACTAAGGCAGTGAAGTGAATCTCAAACACACTCACACATCACTGATAAGCCAGAGAATTCTACAGCTGGTTTCCTTAGGTGTCTACCTTGTTGAACTGGAGCCTAGTACTAGTTGTGTGTCCTTTGATCCACAGGTGGGAATCTCCTTGTTCACAGTGTCCCATAGAAAGTCTCTGTGGAAGCACCACGAGGTAAGCACTGAATGTCACCCATGTTCTTATGACTTTGAATTAACTACTCAGATTTCCACAGCCACCTTTACTGTTCTTTTAATGTTGTCTTGTGACTTTTTTGACAAAACCAAAGTTTCCTTCTCTGAGCAGATTTAGCTTTTAGTTTAAAGGGTAATTTTGTCTTGTTTTCAACCTGTTCCCTGTGTTTTTGTGTGTAAGTGACTGGTAGGAACAACAATCCAATCCCAAACTAGAGATGTGATGGTTGGAAAAGTAGAAAGATGACCCAAAATGGCTTTTTATAGTTTTATTTTGTTCTGTCAAATTTGAATGAAGTCTATTTTCGATGCTAAAATTACTGTTTATTTACATGGAGCCTGCTGGGTTTAGCGAACGCAATTTCGCAATGTTTTTTAACCTTTTTAAAAAAAAAAAAAAAAAAAAAATACTCTTTAGTCGACCTCCTTAGAAATCCTTTCCATAATATTGTCAGACACTTAGAATAATAATCGGAGCCTGTCAGCGGCAAAACGAGCACTTTTTTGAAGGTAAATACAAGCTGCACAGTTGTCCTATTAACTTACATTGTAGCTTGTTTCGCTGACTGCAGCGATCTCACTTAATACTGGACCTATGTCAGAGATTGTTGTTCCCATCAGTCACTTAGACTCTAAAAACGGTAGTTATCCTTTAAAGTGTATGGGGTTTTCACTACTTTGTCTCATATTACAACTGATCATCAGACACTAATACACGTTAGGTTCCAGCAGGGCTGCCCACTAAATGTCTACTATTCAAATGATCAGTAGTGAACATTGTCGAGTCTGTTTCGGAAGGTTACAGAAATTGTCATCCAACAATTTATGAAACTTTGGTTTAAGACACCGTTGGAATATCTGACAAGCTCTTCATTTGAAGCATACTGCATACTCTTAATCCAAATTTCTTTACTATTCAATGTGCTCAGCTCTATTGCTGAAAGTTAGCCAGGTTGGCCAGGCTCCCCTGCTTTAATGCTTCTGTATATTTAATCTGCTTGCACTAGACACTCTATGGGACTATGACATTTCATTGTTTGGTATAATTATCTATGTGACAAATGCACTTTCTGTTAATTGTGTTAGTAAGACAGTCCAACAGATTTCTATGCATTGACATATTTCTGTTTCAGATTGTTATTTGTTAGAACACTGCTGCCTTTAGACGTCTTCTTTCTTTCTCACTTTGTATTTTTTTATGTTTTTATCTCGGTCATGAAGTTTTACCTCCACATGGACGGTAGAGGGAACTACGAGTTCAAGCCGATCACAGAGGAAACAGTGGAGTTTGGCTCGTAACTGATTGCCGATGTCAGTCACCAATGCACTGCTCTGATAAAAACCAGTCCACTAATTCTTTGCACTCAAGACAGAAGTTATAGCTAAAACTAGAACATAATGTTTTTAATCATTTGTCTCCGTTATCACCTTGTTTCCTCAATGTTATCCGTTATTTAAATCACCACCTTAGTCCTGTCTAATCATGTATTTGTTCAGTGCGATTGTAAAAAGAAAAAAAACAAACTATTTTGTAATTTATATTACCAACTTCTAGGTTGTTTTACACACGCAAGACATGTTTGAGTGAAGGTAGAAATATACCATACTGTTTTTATCATCTCTTACAACAGTGACAGAGGTTAGCCTGTAGAGATAAGCTAGGTACCACAGTGGACTATGGGGCAGCGTGTCCCACTGTAAACTGTCCCGCACAGAATAAAACGGAGGGTTGTATGCACATCGTGATGCTCGTGGCTGTCCTGTAGCTCAACTCTCCACAGCTGACAGAAGCTAAGAGCGGTGGAGGCCTGTTCTCTTGATATCTTAAAATAACAATGTGAGTTTTGTTTTAATTATTCCAATTATGTTAAATATAATTAAAACTGAAACTGTTAATCATCTTGTCACCTCCAAGTATCAAGCTATTATCATACAATTACAACCAGGGCTTTACATTGACATCCGCCAACCCACCAAATGTGGGGTACAAATTAACTTTGGCAGGTAAGATTCTAAAGTTACTAGCCATTTTGGCCGGTGATGAATTAAGGGAACAACTCTGCGTCTGTTTGAATCGGCCGGCTGCAGAAATGTTTTCAGAGTGGTCTGTTTTCCGCCAAGAAATTTGGGTGGCTTTCTGTGTCTTTGGCTTGGAAAATCTTTATCTGGCAACACTGCTTGTAAAACTAATCCTACATTTCCCATGGACACCATGTCGTGACGTGTCAATAAACCTTTGGCTATGTGCCTAGCGTACGCAGTATTCATTACGAACTACGTTGAAAAGGAGAAGACGAACGAAACGGCGCCAAACAAATCAGAGGAGCTGAAATTCAAGTGAAGTCAGTTAGGAAAAAACCAATGTGGCTAGTGGCAAATCTCATTGGCTGGTAACTCTACTAGCCGTGTTGGCTGATGATCAAAAAAGTTGATTTAAAGCCCCGGTTACAACATAGAGGAGGAAGCAATTTGGCCCTAATGACTAACTTTTGACTGTCATTTTAGCTCTGCTCATTCCTGGCTTTTTTTTCTCGAGGCGAATGCGGTGAAAGCCTAAAGATACAGAATGAGAATCTAGAAAACAAGTATGATATATCCAGTAATAATTTAAATCAGTGTTGGGAAAACTGGCTTTAAATGAAAACTAAAAAGACTTAACATGAGCCATTGGTTATCTCGAGATGAAGTAATAATAAAGCTGTGATCACATGTTAAAGGGCCTAAAACATAGACGTCAACCACTGCTTGCTGCTCTCATCTTCTGTAGCTACAGGACAAACGATGCTCACTAGGACTGAATGAACTTTTTCAGAGGCAACTCCAGACCCAGCTGGTTTTGAGGGCTTTTCAAGTGCTGACAGAACAACATGGCAGCAAGTCTCTTGAGTAAACTGACAGCAACTGACCGCAATCTGGCAGAAGGTCAGCTGCTTTCTGTCTGACTGAGAGGGAACAGGAACATCTTATTCACTCAGGCCTTCAGGCTTCATTTACATTGCTATGTTTTGGTTTAAAAACAAATATCTTTTGCTATGTTCCCCACTCTCATTCCCCATCTGCTCAGGTGTTCCCCCTCTCATTCCCTCTCTCTACCACCCCTGCTCTGGTGTTTCCCCCTCTCATTCCCCCTGCTCAGGTGTTCCCCCTCTCATTCCCCCTCTCATTCCCCCTGCTCTGGTGTTTCCCCCTCTCATTCCCCCTGCTCAGGTGTTCCCCCTCTCATTCCCCCTGCTCTGGTGTTCCCCCTCTCATTCCCCCTGCTCTGGTGTCCCCCCCCCTCTCATTCCCCCTGCTCTGGTGTCCCCCCCCCCCCCCTCTCATTCCCCCTGCTCTGGTGTCCCCACCCCCTCTCATTCCCCCTGCTCTGGTGTCCCCCCTCTCATTCCCCCTGCTCTGATGTTCCCCCTCTCATTCCCCCTCTCATTCCCCATGCTCTGGTGTCTCCCCTTCTCATTCCCCCTGCTCTGGTGTCTCCCCCTCTCATTCCCCCTGCTCTGGTGTCTCCCCCTCTCATTCCCCCTGCTCTGGTGTCTCCCCCTCTCATTCCCCCTGCTCTGGTGTCTCCCCCTCTCATTCCCCCTGCTCTGGTGTTTCCGAGCCCCTAACCCAGAGACATTTAGAAACCCTTCTGACCCGTTTTGGTTTGGAATCTGCGGGGTTGTGTTCCAGTCTCAACGGCCACAAACAGAGACCTTTGGCGACACTGACGCAAATGTTTTGCCGCCTTATTGGGTCACGACGTCTCGTTCTGAGACTAAGCTACTAACGTTACCATGGCAACCACCAGCAACCGGCAGAGTAAATATTGCTGCCTCCTGTTTACACCGGCACGTGCATGCCCAGTATACCAGAATGTTGATGAGATATTTTGGTTTGGGCTTGTTAGTTTAAACAGAGATTAGTTCTTCTACTGGAGATAAACACACTGTGTGCACGGAGATCACTTTGGCTCAAAACTCCGCTTAAAAACCAAAACGTAGAAATGTAAATGTAGCCTCAGAAGAGGCTACATTTACAAAAATATGAAGTCATCGGAAAGAAGGCTGTCTCCCGGGAGACCCATAAAAAAGCAATCTGACCTTTTCTGCTCATGAACTTAGTGTTGCTCATCAGCATTGCACTCACTGCTGTCAACCTATATATTACAACTGTACTGTAGTAGAGTTTAAGTTTAATACTTTTTGGGAATTGGCACTGTTGAGGAAGTGCAGATTTGTGGGAACAGAAGTATGCCAGAGCATACAGAAAGAAGGAAGCCTTCATGTTAAAGAGATTGTTTGGATGTTTTTGAAGTGGGGGTTGTATAAATACTTATCCATGGTCAGTGTATTACTTGTCTTACATTATATACAGCGCTGTGAATATAGGAGTGTTTGTATTTCTAGAAACCAAACACAACTGTCCTGGGCGGTGCTAAGCCCTGAATGAAGTGACGGTACCCTTGCAAAAGAGAGCGCGGAAGGGGAGGGATGTCAGGCTTTATCCCAGCACTGTACAACCGGTAGGCCGGACTTGAAAGGTTAGTTGGACTAGATGGCGGTCCGCACAACTCCAGTTTGGAGAAGCCGACACAGAAGCTAAGCAATGTACTGTGTCTGACGGGGGCAGCAGCTAAACTTATTTTAGACCTCTAAAAAAAAAAAGGCCCACCTAACCTTTATGTATACACAAGTGTTGTAGTACTCAAGATCCGTCTTGGTCTCAGGACCGTCACAAGGTCTTTACTTTTTAAAGGTCTCGGAATCAACCGCATATTTACTTGGTCTTGTCTCGGATAAAGAGAACTGGATTTAATTTCAAGACCCAAACTTGTCTGTGCATTACTGTAAGTGGATGTAAAACTTCCTGCTTCAAATGCAACCAATTACTTGACATTTCTAATTCAAAATGTGTTACTGTTAATCCCTTCTCCCTGGTCCTTTGACACGCATTCCCAAGAAAGTGAATGCGAGAGACCACAGAAGAAGCTCTGGCTGTCTGGCACTAGTCTGGTCTTGGTCTTGACTCGGTCTGCCTTGGTCTTGGTCTTGATTCGGTCTGGCCCTGCCTTGGTCTTGGTCTTGACTCAGTCTGTCTTGGTCTTGATTCGGTCTGGCCCTGCCTTGGTCTTGGTCTTGACTTGGTCTGGCCCTGCCTTGGTCTTGGTCTTGACTCGGTCTGGCCCTGCCTTGGTCTTGGTCTTGACTCGGTCTGGCCCTGCCTTGGTCTTGACTCGGTCTGGCCCTGCCTTGGTCTTGACTCGGTCTGGCCCTGCCTTGGTCTTGGTCTTGACTTGGTCTGGCCCTGCCTTGGTCTTGGTCTTGACTCGGTCTGGCCCTGCCTTGGTCTTGACTCGGTCTGGCCCTGCCTTGGTCTTGACTCGGTCTGGCCCTGTCTTGGTCTTCACTTGGTCTGGCCCTGCCTTGGTCTTGGTCTTGGTCTTGGTCTTGACTCGGTCTGGCCCTTAAAATCTTGGTATTGTCTTGGTCTCGGTTTAGGTGGTCTTGACTACAACACTGGTGTACACTATATTTAGAATATTGGCACAGTCTTTTTTTAGGTGGGCCTTTTTAAAAAAAAAAAAAAAGTAAATCCTAAAAACTCATCTGAACCAACCCTTTTACCATGTTGCTTCATCCTTTTTTATAAAACCTGGCTCCAATGGATTGATTTTGCAGTGCCACTCCCTGAGCTGACTGGGCTTTTAGCTACAAAGTCGTGGACTGACTAATGATTAAAAATGTAATTTTAATAAATAAACATGGCTAGAAAGCTCTAATAAATAGGGAACACTTAGGAGTTTATTTTCAGTTCCAACAGTTAATGAAATGGTTGGGCAAACATCTGTTTTTGCCTTTTCCCCATAGGTTGTTTTAGATCAAAGCTGTAGTTGCTGGGATATACCTGTAGTTCACGAAACACAAGGCAGTCGCTAAGGAAACACAACACATGAAAAACTGAATGGGGGGTGTTCTCCATCCATGTAGAATATCCCCTGGTTGCTAAGCTCCATTCCACTTCTTCCAACTGGCTTGTTGATTATGTTATCTGAAATCACCGATCAAATGGCAAATTATTAGAATTATTAGGCATTTTCTTATAATTATAATCGTGTTATTAACCTTTTCCATTTATGGAATTTGGTTCAAATCTTATATTACTTGGGAGGTGGGATTCAAAGGTTTTCTTGGATTTTGAAGCATCCTATTGATAACTGATTTGACACGAGCTTTATGAAGCTGGGGACTGGGTCTAAAGTGCTGCTGTCCGTCTGTTGGTCACTGGTACATCAATATGCAGACCAGATCCTTCCCCAGCCCCTGCCTCCACCTCTCTGTTCTCTAGCTCTGATCTACTGTAACTTTATTTTGTAAAGTAGCAACCTCAGCTGTAACCATGTTTTTATATGGATAATAAAGCTGTAATGATCTCACTCTGCATTAAAATGATAACCTGTAATGAAAAAAGGTCTTTCTTTCTAGTGAGTGAGTGACTGAGTGAACCTAGACTTCACACATATCAGAAGAAGTATTCGGATCCTTTACTTAAGTAAAAGTACCAATACATCACTGTAAAAATACTATGTTACAAGTAGAGATGGTTCGATACCATTTTTTTGCTTCCTGATTCCGATAGCGAGTACTGATCCCATACCAGTGTGTCATATAGTTGATCATGTTTTACCAGCTGTGTACTACTATCCCTGTATGGCTGCGATAGGATTTCTCTCTGTTGTTCGTTCTGGCTCAGGTTAAACTTTTTGTGAAACGTGAACAGACACAAACAATGAATGCCACAGAACTTTCCTTTATTATCCAGTTTGACAGTCGGTTATAACGGAAACAAAAAATGAATAAACTACTTTTAAAGTAGATTTTCTTCAGTCCTTAATTACATGGTATCAGATCGGTGCATAAACTCAAGTACTTAACGATACCAGCATTTTAGTATCAGACTTTTGTGATACTCATATCGGATTGTATCAGTACTGTACTTAAGTACAAATGTTGAGGTACTTTACTTGTCTTTTCTTCTCATGCCACTTTCTACTTCTACTCTACATTTCAGAGAGAAATATTGTACTTGATTAGACCATTAAACACACAACTGGTTGGATCCTTTACACTTTCTACAATGGGAGGAGAGTTCTGCTTTGAGTACTTTTACTTTTAAGTACATTTTCCTGATGATACATACTTTTACTTGAGTAACATATTCAATGCAGGACTTTTACTTGTAACCGAGTATTTTTACAGTGATATTAGTACTTTTACTGAAGTAAAGGATCTGAATATTTCTTCCACCGCTGGTGATATCTATGATGAAATGAAACATTTTATTATTGTCAGTTATTAAAGGCCAACTCATTGTAGAAAAGAACACTGGGAATTCAACACATGCTCAGATGACTGTCTGCATCGGCTGACACAAATGAAATGACATGTTTTCAATTCAAGTCATTTTAACGCATAGATAATTGGTCATATATTGATCCTTTTGCCATCCAAGCCTTAATGGGTTGTTTTTACGGGTTTGCCAAAAATTCTAAACAAAAAAAGTAGTATAAGATATGATTTCTTAACATCCAGTTTGACTAGAGCATCATCATTTAACCTCCTGATGTCCTTGGGTCAAATTTGACCCATTTCAAAAAGTTTCTAGATCAGAAATTTGGCTTTCTTTCAACCACATTGTCAAAAACAATAACGTGGATGGTTCCATGCACCGCTCTTCACAGGTCAAATAAATGATCCGTTCACTGGTGTCATTGAATTTGGGTGTTTTATTCAATTTTATAGCATTTGAATTTTTTTTTATAAAAAAAACGTTGAAAAAAGATTTCAGAAAAAGCTTCAAAAACGTGGGGAAAAGTGTCACAAACGTCAGGGAACGCGACAAATGTGTCGAAAAAGACGACCAAAACGTTTTAAATTTTGACCCAGAAAGACCTCAAAGTTGCCTGGCTGACAGGACACAAGGGTTTACAGTACTGACAGTACAAATAGAAATACTTGGTCGTGTTCTGTAAAATATTTATTACTCCAACATTTCACCACGTAATAAAATGATCTGCAACAATCTGAAGTATAAAATAGCTAAAACATGACATCATACATCCTACAAATATGTTAATCTCAAATAAACACAATAAATTAAGCATCACTTACAAAAATAATATATAATAGGGTGTTGATTTCACCAGTCTCCCAAAAAAATTATGTGATCAAATCATGTCAAGTCATTTCAAGTTAGAAAATACACTATAAAATGACATAAATAAATAAATGGTAGTGATTATCTACAGTCATCAGAGGAGGTACCACTCACCGAATATATAAAAAGACAAAGTGTGGAATATTACAGCTTCAGCAACATGACTAGTGTGTACAGCAGGAGTGTTCAAACAGTGTTTTCCTAACCTCTCTTTTTCTGCAGCATGAAATGATAAAAATAAAATGTCTGACATATTCAGAGGCAGTTTCACAGAAACTAAAGAAAGCATTTGATTCCAGTGTTTGGCTGAAGAATGTTGGACTAGATCTGGGTTGCGTCTGAAATCTCATCCTCTGCACTACATACTCGATATGTATACTAACGTTCAACATACTTTTGTGTAAAAACAGTGTGTGTGTGTGTGTGTGTCTATACATCGCGTAGTGGCATTCCTTCTTTCCCACTCTTCAGAGCTTTCTTCCTGCGCTTGCAGCAGACCACGGTGACGGCGATGACGAGGCCTATCAGCAGCAGGACGAGGAAGATGGCCGCAGCGACAACGCCCACCGAATACACTGGAACACAAAAACAAGACATCACGTTAACCCTTGTGTTGTATTCCCGTCGACCATGCAACTTTAAAAAAAAAACTTTTTGGACGTCTTTTTCGACACTTGTGTTGATTTTCCCGATGTTGTTGTCACTTTTTTTGGACGATTTTGTAACTTTACGACGTGTTGGTCGATGGTTTCCTGCGCTTTTTGAGGTGTTTGTTTCCCACGTTTTTGAAGCTTTTTCCGACATTTTATCCATTTCTTTTCTAATGCTACAAGATTGAATTAAACACCCAAATTCAATGACCGTAGTGAACTGATCCTTTATTTTACCTTTTTACTTATTTTACCATCCACGTTATTGTTTTTGACAATTTGAAAGAAAACCTAAAGGGATTTGCTTTACATCAAAAGGCAGTAGAGAATGTAACCCCCTGTGAATTACGCCTATGTCAGCAGTTCACCCCCAAATCTTAAAAAAAAAACAAAAAAAAAAAACAATATATTGTTTAATTTTTCAAAAAAGCTCAGTAATTTCCTATAACAGCTGGATGTCATTTTTTATCAAACATTCCTTAAACAGGAGGAAATTTGTTGGGGACTATTTTCAGTGGTGGATTAATAGAGTATAGAGTATTTTTGGACTGAGTCAATGTGTTGATGGCAACAGTGTGGCTCGCTGAAGAGTTTTAAGGTGCTCATATGTTTTTTGGCTTTTCCCTTTCCTTTATTGTATTTATTTATATATCTTTTTGTGCATGTTATAGGTTTACAAAGTGAAAAAGCCTGCTAGCATGGCACGCCCTCATACTCTGCTTCTGACTGGCTAGTAGTCCTTACCTAGCTACTGTCAGGGCACGCCCTCATACTCTGCTTCTGACTGGCTAGTAGTCCTTACCTAGCTACTGTCAGGGCACGCCCTCATACTCTGCTTCTGACTGGCTAGTAGTCCTTACCTAGCTACTGAGCATGTGCGACTCCCAACAAAGATGGAACAGAAGTGAGATGTCTCACTCTGTAGCTAAAACAGAGAGCTCAACACACAGGGTGAAAAGAGGAGCTGCAGCAATGTGCAGTACAACACAAATATGGTGTTTTCTGAAAATTAAACCATGTAAACCTATTCTGATATAACCTCTAAATACAATTATGAACCTGAAAATGAGCATAATATGAGCACTTTAAATAGTTTCTGGATAACAATGGCGCTCTATGGCACAGAGGACTTTGAATACACACACACACGACACAAGACTTGTCAGTAGCTACAACCATTGTTGGTTTGGGTCTGCACATGGGATTTGTTGGCTATAAGAAAAACAGAATATAAGAATTTTAAATGTGTGTGCAAAGTTGAGGTTTTGTCCTGAGGGTGGAGCAAAAAGAAAAGTATGCAGAATGGAACAAGTTCCTTGAATGAATATGCTCCAAAAAATGTCATTAGATTGAAATACTTATATTGTGTAAGTAATAGGAGGAAAGGCCAGGGGCTTCACAATATCAATGACTATGAATAACCACATCCAATTTCAACGCAATCGGTCCTGTAGCTGCCGAGATGTCTTGCTCTGAACTACTGGGGAGGAGTGTAGGAGTTGTCTTACTTGCAGCAGTCTTGCTTTATACTGGGCTGATTTAAAAAATGGTTGCTCCAATCATTCTTAGACACACAAAAAACATGGGAATATAGGGTCCAGGTTGAAAAGTAACCAAAGTTACCCTATAAGGTCAGTGTTAGGACCAGACACACCAAACCCATCTTCAAAAATCAGCTCTGACAAAGACCGACAGCTGCGTCGCCTAATGTCTTCTGTTAAAAGTTGCTCTTTAAAACACTGTACATTCTGCAGCCTAGAGCCAGCTGAACACCACTATCACCCTGTTCATATGGTATCCAGGGTAGGTCCCTTGAGCTTGACTGCTGTTATTAAGCTTCGCCCTGCCACACACACACACACACACACACACACACACACACACAGAAGGCTTTAAAATGTAACTGTCGTTCTTTTTTTAGTGGTGCCTTTTATATTCAATTCAATGTTCAATTTGTTCAAGAAGATTGTTGGAAATGATTCCTTTCAATTGTTTTCATTTTAACAGGCAGAATACTAAAAAGCAACCGAAATGCAAAACTCAATAGCCTTTAATAACCGTTTATTAATTAATATCTTTATCGCGATAGTCAACAACGTTATCACATATTTTCCTCATATCGTAAAGCCCTCATACACAATGTTTAGATACACGTTCAGACCTGTCAGCAATGGACAGTAGCTGATTTAACTGGCACACACACAGACACACACACAACCCACATTTCTTATAATCCAAACAGACGTCACAGAGTCACAGCTTCATCCCAACTTCCCATCATCCTCTGAGAGATGCGTTGGGAGGATTGTGTGTGTGTGTGTGTGTGTGTGTGTGTGTGTGTGTTTTCTTTTACTGAATTCATGATAACTGCACAGGAGGCGCTTTCAGGAATATGCCACGGAGATAGAATTGCGCATTGCTTTTCGGAAATCAAACTGCACCCTCTTGGTGCAGTCTTTTTTAAGAAATCCCAACCGATGTGCCTGGTGGTGAGAGGAGAAAGCAAGTATTCCTCATCGATCTGTCCGTCTCGGGGCAAAGATGGAAATCTAATCTCCTAATCTGCTGCTTGACCATCCATCACATGACCTCTGCTAGTCTGACATCAGTAATTTAGTTATATCTTCAAACCAATGAAGCCTCAGCTCACGCCTAATGTCAGGCTTGTTAAAGGGACCGGTCACTCTGATCTCTTAAGCAAAAAGATATCTTCAACAGGGAGTTCGGGACCCCTAGGGGGGCCTCAGAATCACTGCAGGGTGGCCACCAAATTATTGTCAATTTTTGAAAGTTTTTTTAAATACATACATAGTACCAACATATTATTAGCAATTAGAAATCCCCACTGATGACAGTCTTACTGGCCTACTGGCCCTACACATTATTGAAGGCCTAGTTTAATGTTGAAAAAAGCGTGGGCAAAAGTGACAAAAACTAAGTGGGCCAAACTTTATTGGGATCCTAAATTGATATGTGGATCGGATTAAAGTCTGTGAGGGCCCGGATTTGGCCCGCGGGCCTTGAGTTTGACACGTGCCTTAGAGCCAGCCCCTATGCCACTATGATCCTGTTCATATACTCCAAAGAGACACACAAAACAAACCAGCTGACCGTTTTATTTATCCAGGGTAGGTACCTTGAGCTTGACTGCTGTTATTAAGCTTCGCCCTGCCTCACACACACACACACACACACACACACACACACACACACTACAATACCAAAAATCCAACGCTATCAGCTGTCAGCTATCAGCTTGTTTTCAACATTTTCGCACAACTTGCATTTTAATTCCATTAAGATGAACAAAGTCAAAGCTAACTTCAGTGTTTTTCTAAGTAATTAAAGTGCATGTTTTTTCATCCATATCTCACACTTTAATTCTGACTCTGTGTGGAAGTTCCTTTAGTCTACAAATAAATCGTGAATAAAATAAACAGCACCAAAACTATGGAGTTTCAGAACTTTAATATTGCTGTGTCTTGCCATAGAAGTACCTGGCAAACAGCCGGTGTATCAGTACTGTGATATTTACACAGGTTTTTACTTGTATGTCTTATGTCGGGACAGTTTGTGCACTGAGGAAGGGCGTAACTTAATAACTTCCCCTTCCAGTTTTCCCGTTTGCAGCCTCTATGAGAACTAGACATGGGCTGGTACGAGACTCTGACAGTACGATAACCTTTGGCAAAAATATATCATAGTTTCACTTTTTTTTTTGTATTGCAATTACAGCTTTGTAATGTATTATTTTGACATTTCTGGGTAAAAAAAAAAACAAGAATGTATTTGAAAATCACTGCACCAGGGGCGATTCTCAGAGCTTTAGGGGTGCCTGGCTCGCTCTTAACGTCATTGTTTTAAAATGTTATTCTACTGTTAACGGTAAAGCAGTTAACCATAATCCACCGGAGGTTAGAACGCCAACGCAAAGAAAGTGGATGGTGACAGACATCCGGCCTAAAATGAGGGACATCCGGCAGAATTTCTGGCGGCAACTGAGCGATCCCGTAAGTGGAAGTTCGTGGATGTAGACTAAACCGCTGTATACCTTGAAACCGGTAACCAGGCCATGCCTAATAAGAAGCAGGTCTCTTCACCTTCAAAGATGGATGGGTTGTCGTCGTTGGAGCACTGCGTCTGGCTCATCTCTCCCAGCTGCTTGTCCATGCTGCGGCTGGGAATGTAAGCCTGGACGTTGAAGCAGTAGCTCTGCCCTCGGTCCAGATCACTCAGCTCTATCACGTTGGTCCTAGAGGTGTTCACTTTCTGCAGACAAACACAGAAGGGAAGCATGTAGTTTATATCATCTTATTCATGTGTTTGTAGCCGACATTGCGACGTGTGCTGTTACTCACCTTGCCGCTGCTCTTATTTTTCCCATAGGTGACTTTATACTGCAGCTGATCGGAGAAGACGTCCCTGATGTTCAGTTGGCGGCCATCTTTGAACAGGGCGGTGAGTGGGTCAGTCACATACAGGGTGGTCTTCTTTTTGTCTTTGCTCACCTCCAGCTTGAAGTCAGGTCTGCCTATATCAGCTGTGGAGGATGGGACAACAGGACCAGAGGTTTGTACAGTATACTGGCAGACAGAGAGTTCATCGGTGCATGCATCTCTGAATATAAAGATAAATGGATGATACGCTGCAAGGGCAGACCTTGCAGCGTATCATCCATTTATCTTTATCCGCTCTGCTGAGGAGGTGAAGATTGTAGCCGACCCCTCTCACCCTAAACCCCTTCCCTCTGGCAGGAAGCTGCGATCCATCTGGACTAAAATCTCACTCCATATAAACAGTTTCTTCCCCTCTGATAAGCTACATAGTCAATTATAGAACAGGAGTTCTTTATATGCAGATCTTTATATGTTTCTCCATGTCTGATTACTGAATAGGAAACTACTGCTGTTTACGTTCTTTCCTTCGCTGACCGAGAGCAGGTTTCCAGGTAGATTACTGAGGCTTTCTTCAACTTGGCATCAGAAACTTGCAGGAGAAAACATAAGCAGCCCACGCTGACCAATCCCAGTTCTTGCAGTCTCTATGTGGTGTTAGCTATGCCAATAAATATCGATACTCTAAATCCATCTTTCAAACAACCGGTCGAAGTTTTGGGTTTGTAAACTTAATGGATGTTTACGACAGTTTGGGTAATAACTTTGCTGTTCACTTTTGTTTTCTTTGAGTCGTCTGACTGCTCATGTTTCTTGACCTTCTTGACCTCTTTTTTTCGTGAGGTCACTTTGTTCCCAAGGCTCAGCAATGAACTTATTAAGTCATTAGAGACTATGGCCCATAGAGAATAAGATGTAAGAAACTGGAATAAGCCTTTAAAACGTGTTTAAAAATTTTTATTGTAGGGATGACTTTTGGTGCTTTCACATAATATTTACACAATGAGATTTTTGATAAATAATCATCAATAATGTGGATATAATGACAAGGCAAATAATAGAACTGCAAGAACAGTTTGGAAAGTTCAGAAAATGACGTTACTTTACTGTAATGCAGCCTTTAAAACCAGGAAAAGATAACGATTGTGTCACATTATGATATTACGATATCCAAAATCTAACACGAAATCTAGTCTGACATGGTGTCGGTGTCGATATAATATCGATATATCGCCCAGCCCTGATTCCAACACATAAAAAAAAAAACCTCATCGATCCTAAACGGGATGGATAGCACATAAGAAGCTGGGTCCAGACTAGTGTAATGATAGCCAGACAGATTCTTTTAAGAGGATGGAAGAATGAAGGGCTGCCGTCTATCCAGGAGGGGGCTTGTGAGATGGCTAGGGTTTGCCAGATTAAATGTCTACACTAGAAAATGGGGAAAGTACCTGAACTTTCTGGAGCTTGTGCTGGGGAGAGATGTGTATGATGGGCTTATGGTGTTGTCATTTAGACATAGGTTTATTTTGTTACTATTTTGTTGAATGGTCTTGAATACTGTAGTTGCTGTGTCATCTTTTCTTGATGTTTGTCTGGGTGGGTGGTGATGACAGAAGGGAGGGGGGGGGGGGGGGGATTTGTTCATGTTGCGAGTTGTGTGTTTTGTTGAATGAATAATAACAAAAAAAAAATTGTTAATCACAAAAAAAAAGAAACGCATTGTATCAAAAGCACCTACTGTCTTTGTAGGGGCTGAATCGCGGTGAGCTGGTGTGGGGGAACTCGATGAGGTCCGAGGTGGCCCCCAGCGGGGGTTCAGACAGGACGTCAGCTGTGTAGTAGGCATTCAGGTCCGTTAGAGAGCTGGACAGATCACACACTGTGACTGGGGAACGGATGCAGTGGGGGTTCCTCTGTCTGTCTCCATTAACCCTACGACACATGATGGAGGCAAAGCAATCAGATGAGCATTAAAACAAGCTCAGACACAAGGAAATGGATTACATTATGTCGCTTTGAAGGCTGATCTATGCTTCTGTGGAGGCTCCATGCAGAGCACTCGCTGTAGCCTTCGTAAGTGGCCTGAAGTTTATAGTTGTGCGTTGGTGTGTGCGTCAATCTCTTTAAAAACCTGTAGTTCTTTTGCTTTGGTCTGAATCAGTTGGTGAGTTTGTAAACTTGGAGTGATTTCCCCTTGGTTGGGTTTGTTTCACACCTGGAAAAATCCAAGCGTACTAAAATGTGTCATTACAAATCACACAAGAACATTCGCTCCTCTTATTGGTCGGATGTGTCTGGGGGCGGGAGCAAGAAAGTAAATACAGGAAGAAGGTCCTGTGTGGACTAGTGCATATTTCTTTCTTGCATCTCCACGATCAAACCAGCTCAGTTCATTTAAATAATCAGACATTGTTTTGCGAGCGATGTTACTACGTCTGCTCTGGTCACCGAGACTTCGCTCTGCTCTGCCCGGCGTGTGTCTCCAACTTTAGCGGCGGCTGGTTAGACCACGGAGATGCCAGTGACGGACGGCGAGCTTGACTGCAGTCCGTTTCTGTGAGAGAAACACTGCAAGCTGCTACAGTTTGCTGCTCTGCTGCATCGCAGACTGCTAAACACTGGGAAATCTGGAGCAGGAGAAGTTAACCCTCTCCTTGATTTTATGTTGTTCATGGAGAAGGAGAACCAGGACATGAGTCGGGGGGGAATGCAACGCTACCAAGACGCGGCCGAGTGACGTACGTCGCCTTGACGTGTGGTTACATTTTTCGAGAGCCGCACGTCAGGCTACGGCGTAGGATCAGTATGTCCACTACGTACGTAGCCACGGCGTCCATTTAACGCAGAAGCATAAATGGACCTTTAGTCTTAACAAGAACATTTTAATATGAACACATTACAGTCAGAATGCAATGTTTAATCACAGCAGGATACACCATTGCAAAAAAAGTATTGATGTGAAAGTACAGTATGTAGGAGAGCATCGATACGGCATTTGTAATTGATGTTTGTCAGATGCTTAACGTCCCCAGTTCATTACTGACATTAAGACAATCATTTTTTTGTATCACAAGTTTTCTGAAATTGTATGTTAAATATGCAAATGAGGCAATAACTAATGCTAACATTGAACAAAGCCAGGTTCAAAATTCTTGTTTCATTTTGTTGACATGTTAGAGTCAACGGTTTTTACAGAGGGGATTTTGTATACCTCTCTTTATCACTCCATAACTCAGAAAATACCTTCAACAGCCATTAAAAGAATATTTTTTCTCCATGTTTTTATGAGCAACATTTTGTAGAAATCAGGCTGTGAATGATATACTGTATGAACAACACCTCTGTTAAACCTTCATAATACAGATAGGAATTAAACCAAATTAACTAGACAAAATGTAGTAAAATAAATGTATTAAGTTTTCTTTCCAATAGCCTGAAAAAGACTAGATTTTATGGAAGATAAATAGACCAAAATCTCTAAATTGACCAATGTATGAAGAAAAGACGTTGTTTTTGCTCGTAGAGTCTCGCCTTCAATTGCAGTCTTCTTGCCTCTTTCATTTTCCTTCTTATTGAACCATTACGGTCTGTGTGACTTTTCATTATCCCTCTGTTCTAAAATCAACATTCCAGTTGAATCTTTCACTGGATCAGTAATGGATTCTTATCATGCCCGGCTGCCAATAATCTTTCCTTCAAGGTTACTGAGCGGGCGTGTCAAGAGAGGAGTGCACTTCAGTCGACACACCGACAACCTTTGAGAGGAGCAGATAACTGCATGGGTAAGCTGGAAATGAAAGGGTTGGGATGCAGGTGCTGTACTTACGCGTAGAATTCCACTGTGTAGGAGTAATCAGCTGATGGTTTGGGCTCCCAGGTCAAAATGGTTTTAAAGTTGGTGGATTTCCAAGTGACATTCTGTGCTCGCGGATAGGAGCCTGCGAATGAAAGCGGCCGTGTGAAATACTATTCCTGATATGAGGTGTTGAAGGTCACATAGTGACAATCACATAAAGTTAAGAAAACAATCAACGTATTTGATCTTTGCAGATACACTGACTTATACATGTAGCCTATTAAACTATGCTTTTGATGGATTGAAACCTTAATAAGTGTGGTCCTTTACAGAACTTTGACATGTGATCACACTGACTTATTAAGGAGAAAAAAACTCCATGTAGGCTACTGCATAACCACAAATCATACAACCAGAGTGTTTAGCCCTTCATCAAGCTCACAAGGTGAGATGATCTTAATTAGAGCTGCAAACATTAATCGATTAATCGATTAGTTGTCAACAAGTCTCGCATTGCCAGACCCTCCTCCACATTCTGGGATGGGAGAAAACCGTGCTCTGGTTTATTGGCATTTCTTTAAACCAGTGTTTTTCAACCTTTTTTGAACCACGGCACATTTTTTACATTAAAAAAATCCCGCGGCACACCACCAACCAAAAATGTTACAAAATGACACATTGTAGCCTAATAAGATCAGAATCTGCATTTTTCCTTTTTAAAAATGTATCCATGGCTGTTGCAGGCTTACATCCTGTCACTGCCACCAGGGGGCGGTAATTCTATTGTCTTAAATCAACAAGGTCATTATTGCGCTATACTGCCACCTACTGACACAGAATAGTATTTTATTTCTCTGCCAGTCATCACATTGCAGGCACAGATGCGAAAAATTTGCAAATTATTTGCAGTAACTCAATAAAAAATATTTGTTGGACCAATTAAGTAAAATCGGATAATTTCCCACGGCACACAGGACGATCTCTCACGGCACACTAGTGTGCCGCGGCACAGTGGTTGAAAATCACTGCTTTAAACCAATCACAATCGTCTCGGGCGGCGCTAGGCGCCGGACGGAGCAACGGTGCCTCTGCTAAATAGTCTCAGGAAGGAACTTGTTTTGGTGGAACATGTGGACGTTCAAAAGTAGTTTTAGTCGTGCGAGAGAAAACTCAGATTGGACAGATAGTCTAGCTAGCTGTCTGGATTTACCCTGCAGAGATCTGAGGAGCAGTTAACCATAGTCCTCACAAATCCACCAGAGGTTAGAACACCAACACAAAGGAAGAGGAAGGTGACGGACATCCGGCTGAAAAGAAGGACATCTGGTGGAATTTCCGGCGGCACCTGAACAATCCCAGAAGTGAAACGTCGTGACTAGTTGTCAACTAATAAATGAATCACCAATTTTTTATTTTAATTGAATGAATCAGCTTGAGTAATTTCTTTATGAAAAAGAAATAGAAATTCTCTGATGTCGGCTTGTCAAATGTGAATATCTTCTAGTCTTTTCTCTTCTCTGTGACAGTAAACTGAATATCTTTGAGTTGTGGACAAAACAAGACCTTTGAGGATGTCATCTTGGGCTTTGGGGAACACTGATCCACACTTTTCACTATTTTCTGTCATTTCATAGACCAAACTAATCGATTAATCGAGAAAATAATAATCGTTAGTTGCAGCACTGAGCTTAATGAAGTTCTGAGTGAAGCGTGTTGCTCATATATATATATATATATATATATATATATATATATATATATATATATATATATATATATATATATATATATATATATATATATATATCATTGCAAAAGGGTTCCCCAATGTTTCTCAGTTAGCCTTTTAAAATGATATCAGATTAGTAAACAGAATGTGCCTTTGGAACATTGGATGAATGGTTGCTGATAATGGATATTATATATGTGGATATTGCATTAAAGATCAGCCACTTCTGTCTACAACAGTCGAGAACCCTTTTGCAGTTATGTAAGTACATAATGTAATCTGAAAACTGCTGCCCTGATTCAAAAAAAAATGCAACTGATCTCAGCTGGTATTCTGTCTTAAATGAAGTGGAATGGACATTTCTAAGTGACCCCAAACTTTTGACCGGTAGAGTGTGTGTGTGTGTGTGTGTGTGTATATATATATATATATATATATATATATATATATATATATATATATATGGACTTACTATCCCTAGAGGAATGTAGCACATTGACCCTGCACGGTCTAGCCACATTCTAGATTGCGATCTGGTCTTGTTCTGACTACAGGTACGTGTGCCAACCAAAGAACATGCAAGAGAAAAGCTGTTTTGATAACAACAGTCTGAGGCTCAGCCTGGTTTCCAAGTTGACCCTGCACAGAGGATTAAAAAGCTGCCAGGCTCAACTTTTTCCTGAATCGTTGTAGTTTCAGGTGAGAATTGCCTAACTGTGTGTGACTTGCATACACTGTCTCGCCTCCAGGGAATTGTGACTTTAATATAGAATTACACGTGAAGGGCACAGCGAGCCAATATTGCCAACAAATAATTGGACACATTCTTAAATAATGATATTTTTGACAATGTTGCTATAAAGACAGAGGGTTAGAAGCATTTCACAACGTAGACCGCAGAGCTTGTAGTCGCCTGCTGATTGTGCTGCTTGAAAAATCCTCAAAAGTATTTATTGTTTATTTCTTATTCATGTTTAATATGTTTGTTTGTGCATGCATGCACCGATCACCAGGGCAAATTCCACGTAGGTGTAACTTACTGTGGCAATAAACTCCTTTCTGATTCGGATTATTTTCTCCTTTTCACAGCTGCTTAGTTTCAGTAGTTACTTAGAGCGATGCTATCTTCATAAGACTTGTCTTGGCTTCTAACCTCCTATGCACAGTGTGTTGCCTTGAATCAATGCTTATTGCTGTTGTTATTTAATAATGTGTGAATAACAGGGGTGGGGAAAATTGTTTTTTTTGTGACGATTTTAGAATTGATTCTCTTCCCTAGACTCGTTTTCTTCTTTTTTAAAACAATGGTTCACCTAAATATTTTGTCCGACAGCGACTACATCATATCCATGTCGCGAAAAACTGAGTGAAAGCAGGAAAAGCAGAAAACACACGTTATGTTCTTCTTTACAGAGGAAATAAATGTCAGGCTGACTGTCTGACATGTGCTGTGCATTCTTCTTAGAAAAACAACTAGTTTTTAGAAATGTCTTATGATATATTGTCTCTAGAAGTGTATCATTCAACTTTTGTTTTTGTCAAAGAAGGAAAAGAAAACGCAATACTTAATACTATCGAATCGCGATACTTCTAGAATCGCAATAAATGAAAAATCGCAAATCCAAATCCAATCAGCAGCCACGTATCCCGAAAGAATTGAATCGGGACAAAAGCATAACATCCCAGCCCTAGTGAATAAGAATAAAAAAGTCTACATAACAACTTCAAACTCTAGAAAATGAGAAGTAATACATATAAACAAATATATATATATATATATATATATATATATATATATATATATATATATATATATATATATATATATATAGGCCTACAAGCATTTGTGGCAAAGACAATAGTTGTAATAGTAAAGAGAAGTGTTGTGACTTGATGCTACAGAATGACCTGTTCATGTGAAGCCATGTGTTTACATATTCAGGTTGCAACAATATAGCAAAATACCTACTCCATACATAGGAATGCCTTTTTTTAAAATGTATATATATTTTCTTCTGCTGCACTCTTTACGCGTTCTACAGTTCTGATTTTGCCATCTAATAATGTAGACTAACCAAAACACTATTACTCATACCCTCGCATCACCCTGACCAGACAGAAAATAAAAAAAAATGAGAAAAAGATTCCAAAATTATGTAATTTTCCTTATTAAGGTTGCATTTACTCCAGTACTGTACTTCAGTCCAGTACTGGAGTCTTTTCTTTTCATGCCACTTTCTACTTCTACTGCGCTACATTTCAGAGAGAAATATTGTACTTTTTACTCCACTACATTCATCTGTTACAGCTTTAGTTACTAGTTACTTTACACATTAAGACTTCTGCTCACAAAACACATGGAGTTTATAAAATCTGATGTTATATTCTAAAGTAAACTAGCCAACAATATAACGGCTACAGATGAGTCCAGCTGAGATGATCAGACCATTAAACACACAACTGGTTGGATCCTTGACACTTTCTACAGTGGGAGGAGAGTTCTGCACAAGCACTTTTACTTTTAATAATTTAAGTACATTTTCCTGATGATACTCACATACTTTTACTTAAGCAACATTTTCAATGCAGGACTTTTGTAGAGTATTTTTACAGTACAGTATTAGTACTTTTACTGAAGTAAAAGATCAGAATACTTCTTCCACCGCTGCTTTTATAAAGTTGCTTTTATGTCATGCTGTCTTTTATCCTCTTTCTCATAGTCTCTTTTCCTGTCCTTTAGAGCTGACCCATCTTTTCCTTTTTCACTATTACAATGTTGTATATTTATGGGCATGTGTGTGTGTGTGTATATATATATATATATATATATATATATATATATATATATATATATATATATATATATATATATATATATATTTGTGTATTGATTTGTGGGTCCTTTATTTCCACTGTCAAAGCACTTTGTAAACCATTGTTTTTTAACGGTGCTAAATAAAGTTATTATTATTATTATTATTATTATTATAGACAATCAATCAAACAATAAATGAATAGGACGAGCGCGCGCGCTGCTTGGACTCACCTGAGGCAGGGTGTGTGGAGAGACAGAAGGTAATAAGAAACAGAGCTGCTGCTTTGATTTCCACCATGTCGCTTCAGTCGTTCTCAGGGAATGCAGAGAGTTTGTCCGACACCCAGATCCAGATCTCTGTCTCTCTGTCTCCCTCTCTGTCTGTCTCCCTGTCTCTCTGTCTCCCTGTCTCTCTGTCTGCTCGGTCCTTGACAGAATGAACCGGACCGCCGAATGTAAAATCCCTCCGTCTCGCGTCTAGTCGGACTAGTCTGAAGCCCTGGTTATATTACCGATCTAAGAGCGCGAGGCTTGGCCAAATAAGGAGCGTCCGGCTGTGGCGTCACCGCCAGACTGGGACAGCTATTATACTTGGAACTATGCGCGTGCCTGTCTCGCTGAGGTCATTGCAGTGTAGTGGGGGGGAGTAATTCTCCTGGATTACAACAATTTATTCCACCACACTCACAATCTCAGACCAGACTGTATGCATTGTCTGATATGATATATCTATATATATATATATATATATATATATATATATATATATATATGACCAATGTTTTTTTTTTGTTATAGCCTACTGGTATTGTAATGATTTTTTTTAAATTGGAAATGTTTTCACTTTCCGTTCTTCTTACAAATCATGTCAACAGGCCGCTTAGTTATGTAGAACGACTCGAAACAATACACCAGCGTGTGGAGAAGTATTCAGATCCTTTACTGAAGTTAAAGTACTAATACTACTGGAAACACTACACTGTAGTCAAGGGCCTAGCAGACACGGGCCCCCCGCACTTTACATGATGGAGCCCTCTGTCCCCCACACTTACAACACGTCTGAGTTGATTTGAACGCACTGGATCCCCCCCCACCACACACACACACACACACACACACACACACATAGTACCATATATTTGGTTCATTTGCTCCGCCTCCTTGTGGTCAGTTAAAATGTCATCAGGTCTCCCATTGGGCGAGATGTGGCAGTAAAACTGTATGGAACGGTTTATGGAAATGTCAGTGTTTCCATGAATCATAAATGAAATGTAGGCTACTTGGTTAGCCTAGGAGAGACAACAAGGCCGGCCTGCTTGCTTCTTTTGGCGAATGATTGTTAAAATGTATAAAGAATATGTTTAGGGCATTTCCTCTCTAACTGCTTGGGACTGATTGGTGGGATTGCTGTGGACGAAGTTTACATGGAGATACACTGGTAAGAGCTAATGAGGTTTAACCATGTATTCATCTAATATAAATAACTCACATTACTGTATTGTGTCACCAGTTAACTTGATTTAATATTGGATGTGGAGTTTAGCAGAGCCACCGTCGCTGCGTCCAGAGTTTAGCCCCGCCAAAGACGATTGGGATTGGTTTAAAGAAATGCAAACAACGCAGAGCGTTTTTTTTCCTCCTATCCCAGAATGTATCTGTGGTGTAGCCAGACCTTACACCACAGCGCTGAGGAGATAGAGCAGGCAATGCGAGACTACTCCTAACGTTGATATGTACCTCAGGCTCTGAATGATACATTTAAAAAAAACTCCTGTGCAAAAGCATTCAGAATATAGATAGGAATGAAAGTGGAAAGTTAGGTGAATGGTGCTACTGAAGTGGAGATGTGATCAGGGCGTTCCTGCAAAAGAGAGGCTGCCTCTCAGTAAACCTTCCCTGAATAAATAAAGGTTAAAACAAATCTGGCTCAGAGTCTGAGAACAAAACCTTTAAATATATGGATTGTTAAATTCAGACATTTTGAAGACTCTACAGGTGAACAGGGTTATATCACCATGAAATGTCTCCAGTTGATTACTGACATTAAGACCATTATTTCTTTTGTATTACAAGTTTTCCAAAATTAAATGTTAAAACATGCAACTAGGGCATGATGTTATGCTAACCCTTGGTGAAGTTAGGAGAAATCTACAGACACAAATACACAAAGTGTAATAAAATAAATGTTTTCTGTCCACTAGTCTCAAGGAAGACATGTCATGGAAGATAAATAGCCCAAAATCTCTAAATATATCAAAAACGTTTGAGAGGCTCGCCTTAAATTGTAAGTTGTAAATCTTCTTGTTTTTTTTTCGTTGCAGATTTTTGTGTCTCATTATTTGTAGTGCTGACTCAGATGGGAGAGGTTCATGCCCGTTCTTGTGTTGGAAATGCTCCAGTGTCCAGTCAGCTTACGTTGGACACATACATGGACTGTTGCTGCAGTAACTGCAGCCCAATATCAAACACCTTGCTGCTGGATGGAAGGTATTTCAGAAATGAGTGGTTGTCATTAGGGTCCTGATCCTCAGGGTTTAATACACTGGGTTTCTTTCTGCCATCCCTGCCCACTGCAGTAACTGACGCCCATGTCTGATCACCTTTTACAGTAAAGAGTTACTCATAATACAATCCATGTT